>JAPMOQ010015874.1:0-10423 GCA_026543055.1 Argiope trifasciata | reverse complement strand
CAATTATTTGCTGCCTTCAATTATTCAAAACCACCTAATGAAAACAGAATCATGTTCTCACATGATAAAAAGAAAAGGAAAAAAAGTATAAAAGAATTCTCTTTTCTGAGTCAGTTTCAGCAACAACATTTCGATTTAGATGAAAACAGAAGCTCATAAACGAAACTTGTTAAACGTGTCAGAAAATTTATATGCATGTTGCATCTTAAATTCTGGAAATACGCTTTCTGAAAGAGACTGCGAAAATGACTCTGGCATTTTGCAAAGTTGAGTGCATCTTGCAATTTTTTTTCTGTGTAGAGGAAGCGAATTTTTCCTATGGGATATCCGAGTAGTCATAAATATTCATTTTTCAACTTGGAGAGACAGCCGTTTTGATAAAGGGGAGAACAGAAAATGAAAAAATCGAATGTGCAAAACCAGAAGAATATGATTCTATTTTTAGAATTTGCTCACTCATTTTCTATGAACTGTTTTTCTTTTGTCTTTAGTGATTGGAAAAGAAATTGTGTCGTTTTATGCTGTATCAATTACTTTGAAGTTTTTTTTTCTATTTGAAGATTCGACGCATTATTTTTATTACACTTATTATTTTAGCATTATTAATTGCATTTGTGATGAATGTACATTAATTAAAAATAGAGAAATAAACAAGATAATGAATAAATGTTAAACGTAGGATGATAATTTAGAAATAAATATTTTAACATAAAAATAATTGCTGTTTTCAGAAATAGGATTTTTTTTGAAGGTAAGACAAAATTATGGCATGTTGAATTTTTAACAACATAACTATTTATTTAAAAACTAGCAACTCATTTTTAATTAAATAGAATAATTCCACAATTTAATTTCTTTTTTAAAAGTTGAAAATTATTATCTAAGAATACAGCAACGAAAATGTGCTGATTTTTATAATCATATTTAAGATGAATATTTTTTTTCTATTCATCATTTAGCTAGTTTAGTTTTATCTTCTGTCTTGTACATTATATTTTCAAATAAATTTATTTAAATTCTAAACTTCAAAAAAAAAACACCAAATGAAGGACATTAAATTTCTTAAACCTATTGACAATACAGTGAACCAAAACTGAAAATGATGTAGTAAATCAATACATTAAAAATTTCAAGAATTCATAATGTAGAAAATATAAATAATTAATTTGATTATCATTTATTCCTTTGATAATTGGATATATAATTTTTCAACATCTGACAAGAAGAAAAAAGAAAAAATCTTTATATAAGACACAATTTTACGAAAAATATAGTTGCTGCAATCGAAATTGATAGCAGCTTCATTCTGTAATTTCATCCAACTGCTGTAATCATTCACTGTCTTTTTGATTATCTGTATCCATTTCCGACGCACTACCACAAAACTGGCTACTTCTCACAGGATTCGATGCTGTTTCCCCAATATACACAATATAGCATACAGCTCAGTTCAGTTAAAACTTTAGCTCCATGCAATGCTGGTACTTCGCCGGACTATACTGCCGTTGTTTCGCTTTTTCTCAACAACTCATTTCACAAATACGTCTGCGTACAATACTTGAGGCTGCTGGCCTTTTATAGTTTCCGGGAAATCGTCGAGAAGTTTTGGGACCAATCAGGAGTATCTCAGTTTATATTTGATGAATCTTAAAAATTCTCGAAATTTCCAGCAATATCTGTTTTGTAGACAAATCCGTCTTTAAATCTCCGAATGGCCTTCAAGTTTGTTTAAGATCACTGACATGGGACCTGATCAGCACCCATGGGGCTGTTGGCAAAACGGACTTTTCAGTAACTCAGCTAATCGTTCTGGGAAGCAACTTTACAGATTTGTAACAATATATATATATATATATGCATATAATATTGGACGATGCATTATTAATAGTCGACCTGAAACCAATTGCAATATTATAAGGTATATGGTGAGAAGAATTTGCTTTTAAAATACAGATTACTACTATGAAGGATATATGTTAAACATAATCAAAACACAAAATGAGTAATATTGAAGATTGAATCAAGAAAGTCCACATTTTCAATTTGTTTTCATTCATCAATTAAAGGTTCGTATATATTTTGATTCTCAGTTTTCAAATTACCATAGAAATTCCATCTGAGGAAAAAAAACATCGCCATTAAAAACATGGAGTTTAATATAAATAAACGCGAATCCACACCTTTGAAAAAAGGCACAAAAAACAGATAATTTACCTTTATATATTTCTAAACACAATAAATTTATCAGGTTTAAAATCAAATCGTATATATTTCTCTGAATTGTTTTTATAGTAAAAAATAAAGGAAGAGATAAACAAAAAGGCCCTTGAAGAACTTTTGCATTATTTTTCATGATTCACTTAGCTGAAATAATAGAAAAAATAATAGTTCCTCATCCGATAGTGAATCTTCCTCTATCTAAAACAGGAAATAGAGCTCTACATACTTAAAAGAGTGGTGCGCTAGAGTTTCACATCAAGAAATTCTGGAAAGTATCCAAATAATGGCTTGATTTTTTTATGTGGGTGATATCTTACCGAACTTAAGGCCGATGGCCTCTTTGTAAAATACCAAGAATTGGCTGCTTTACAAGGAAAGTTTCAATTTTATCTGACTATGCAGACTCAATTTATCTCTCTTTGACTGATATGTTCTTTTACTAAAGGTTACTATTCCAAAGAAGTTTCATTTTTATTCAAAAATACTATTGGTAAGCAATTTTTATAAGTTTTTCGTTTTTGTATCTTTGAAAAAGTAATCATAAACAGTCGTTTATGCTATATATCAGAAGATACATACTTTAATACTAGCCGAAAATTTGGATTTCAAACCATTTAGAAACAAATATATATTTGTAAATGGAAAAATACTTGAAATTAAAAAAAATATATATTCGTTTATATCACTTGAATCAATAAATATATTACTGGAAAAGATTACTAAGAATTGCATTGTGTGTAGATTATCATAAAAGATTGGGGATTCTGTAAATAGTTAGAATGAATAGTTTTCCAAAAGTACATATATTGATTCATATTACACAAAATATTAGTTTTTTGGGTCATTCAAATAATATTTATATCTGGAAATATGTAACTAACTCTATTGGCTTTAAAATGAGCTATTGGACGAAATGCAGTTAGAATGGCCATTCTATATTGCTATATGAAATTTCATATCCAGTTATTGTATTATTATAAATATTTTAAATTTCAAGCTAAAATTAAGTTACATGAAATTTATTTTTAAAATTAGTATTTAATTTCCGAGAAATCATTGAAAATATTTTTTTCATTTATCGATTTTGATTAATTTTTTGAAAGAAAAAATGATTTAAAAAAAAAAGTAATTGAAATCTACCATCGCAAATTTCAAGTTATTATGTGAGAACATTACTTTTTATATCAATTGGTGTCAATCCAACAAAAATATAATATATTCTCACATGTGTGATGATATCTTAATAAGACAGATAACATCTACGGGACATGAGCATGTTTTTGTCCAGTGGTATATTAAACCAAAGGTCCCGGGTTCTATTCCGAGAACATTCACCTCCTACACGAGACTCACATTTTGTTTTCAGCTTTCAGAAAAGCAATAGTTTTTGTGAGTTTCAAAATATTTTTCTCTTGGCCTGAATTTTCTTTGTAAAAAACAACTTTATACCGGTTTTAAACTATCAGGCGTTTATCAAATTATGTCCGTATTTAAAAAACGGCGGGATTTTTGAAAAAAATATTTTTCATTACCTCAAAATTATTCGACCCCCAACATTTTTTGCCAGCTAGAAAAAGTCAATATATATAGGTTCCTACGTAGTTTTTCAATACATACAACCTCGCAGTTTCGCGTTCATTCCATTTTTCTTCTATGTGCTTCTTCTGATCTCATGGTAAGGTAGGAAAAAAAAAGATAGATGGCGGATATTTGCATCTATTTGCAACTTTTGGTAGCGAGAAGTCACCAAATGTGACAATGTTCTTTATCATTTTATAATAACCCTAAAAGTGAAAAAAATGAGTACCTCAACGGCTATTAATCGCCAATTTTCTGACGGTGAATTTTGAGGTTCTAAAACCCCCCAACCAAAGCATCCTGTTCTTTCATGATAATTAACTTTATAGAGAAAAATTCAATAATAATCAATCATCCACTTCTAAAAATGTTCATATGAGTAACATAATATGCGTTCACGTCAAAAGAATCTAAATCTTTCATAATAATTTCTATTTAACCCCGAACCGTCTCCCAAACTATCAAAAATATGCAATAAAAGGGACATTAGACGCTTAAGAATACATTTCAAGAAGTGCATTCAGGAATTTGGATTATCAAGAGCGAAGACTAATTGCAAGTCCTCATTATTTGCATATTGATCCTTTCATTTTCTATCTATCTATGGCAATAATATTTGTCTCAAATTATTCAATACTGTTGTCTGTATTTCAATAATTAAGCACTGTTCAAGAAGTTTGAAGCACCATTCACTCGGAGTTTTGACAATGCCTGATTTCATCTCGGATAAATTTGATAATATTGAAATATAATAGGAGTAGGAGAGTAGATTGTCCTGGGTTATTTAAACTTCTATGCAAAATAAGTATTTGGATTAGTTTCATTAGATTTATAAGAGATTTCTCAACTCTTGCTACTCGAAAATAATTAATTTGGAATTCGACTTATTTCTAAGTGATCAAACTGTATTGGTTTCCATCTAAGTATTTGTCGATTAATTCTTCTGTGGTGGTGTCTGCCGCATGCATGTTAATTTCTAAGATATGATTAGTTTACCTTTTAAAAGCGTAAACTTGAAAAAAATATAAAAAATGTGCTCTTTTTTTCCTATACTGCACTATTTATCACATTATTCATATAGTTATTAAAGTCTTTATGTCATAGGATTTCTCAAATAAAAACATGTTTAAACAAGCAAACATGATATAACATTTTTAACGATAATAACAATAAGATCATGATAAATAAATAGGACAAAACCTATAAAAATAAATTAATTGCGTCACTCATTGCAAAAAAATTCTTCTATTGTGAAAATTTGCTGAAATGAAACTTTAATTTTACAAATTATGAATTGTTACTTGTAAAATTTTAAAATGATAATTTTTCATTATTATATACTCCTTATTGCAACATGTAATCACAAACATTAAACGGTAGCCTCATGCCAAATTTTACCCTTGTTTCAAGAATTCCAAACGGTAATGAATCATTGACAAATATCTACAGTTTTTTTCAATTACTGATAAGTACACTTATGAGAATACACTTATGAGTTCGCTCAATGAGAATTATGTTGCTTGACTTATATATCAGAATAATAAATAAATTTTTATTATATCAATAATTATTTTGTATATAATCTTTATTATCACATTATTCATGAATACGCTGAACTATAGAAGCTTAATGATTGAGAGCTATTCCAGTTGGTTCTACAGATACGAGGGTGAGAAATGTCATGAGTGGTGGTTGTTTCTCTTTGCACTAGTGAATACAAAAATGATGGTGTTCCAACTACCGCTACAGATAACGGAAAGTGCCTCCTGTAAGAGGGGTTGTACCGTGGTCGATGATGCCCCTTAGTAGAAGCATGGGGTGAAATATAATGCTGTCTTGTCGGTCTAATCATTAAAAATTTTCTTGTCTCTTCAGGGCGAATCGGAATATCACTTCTTTCTATTTTTCTATGCTTATATTCTTTCTTGTTTATATTCTATATTTATATGCTTATGTTCTTGCTTATATGCTTATATTCTTGCTTATACGCTTATATTCTTGCTTATATGCTTATATTAATTATATTCTTTCTATTTTTCCATGTGGACAAGCAAATGCTGGTGGCGGAACGTCCACACAAAATCCCTTTTAAACTTCAATTGATTTTCCTTTTTTTTTCAAAATCTTTCATAAATGGAAAATGTCTTTATTTGTTTCGGATAGCATCAAATAACAGTTAAGTAAATCGATGGAGAAACAATCAAAATGAAGAGTGAGCTACAGTATTTGTAAATTTTAAAATATGAAAGTCTGAATTATGTAATGAATAAATTCTGTTACATATTCTTTTACATATAATTTCTTTATCAAAAAATATGACACATTAGATATTCTTTTAAAAACAGCAAAATTAAATAACGTATTTACCATTAATTCCTTCAATCGACTATAACAGGAACTAAGACATATTTGATCTTCGTTTTTGTTTGAAAATTCCTCTTGCAAGTTAGATGTCTATTTCTTCTTATGAAGCCAAAGTAGAATCACCAAATTATACAACATCCTTTCTAGAGCAATCTAAGTATACCTTAAATGTTCTGAATATCATCTAATAGCATAGGGGATGAGAATAATATAAACATTGTTCAGAGATTCCTGATTTTTTTTTCATTTCTTGCGGTGGCAGAGTGCCAGATGAAGGGGTGGTTCGCCACTCATTAACCTCAAAATACCCCATTCTCTGCACACAGAATGGGAAGGAGCAAAAAAAGCATCGTTTTCATCTCCTTCATCGATTTCCCCTCCTTTTATTCGCCTAAAGACCTCTTCCGAAAGTTTCAGTTCAGATAAGTTACTTTTGATGGAATGTGTGCTGATGTTCTCCGCTGGCGTCTAAATGATCTCCGAATGAACCCCAAATTAAGTGGCTTGCTAAGAGAATTTATTTCTACTTAGGTTAACACTTATTTAATGAAGCCTAACATAGTTTGGAATGATCAGTTACAGTGACTCTAAAGGTTAAAAAAATGAAAAAAAAAATAAAAGAAAATTCGGGGGATAAGATACAAGGTTGAAAAATTAGAATTATAAACTACACACTAAAGTTTATTTCAGAGTTGTATTCTTCTATAATGTTACAAATATTTCTTCGATTTTTTTAGTTTTAATAGGATAAAATGATCAGCAAATTAAACCTTACTATCCTTTATCTCATAGTAAAGTTGAATACAACACCTTTGAAGAAAGTTGTTGAAGAAGTCGAATTATGGAATGATAATTTTCTTAAAGTGTTTTATATTTCCATATAAAAAATATAAGAAAAGTATATACTCTCTTAGTATTTTACCTCTGGCGGTACTTCGAAATGAGGATAAGATGCTTTATAGGTAGTGGTTGGATCTGTTTACTCTAGAGACAAAACAAAACAAATGTCGTCAATGTGAACAAAACGCGAACAATGTCGCCAAGTGAATACTGTAAATTTGAAGAATTTGAACGTTAAATTTGATATAATTTTACACTTTTGGTGACTTTTTGGCGATTTTTTTTTTTGGACGCCTGACTGTTTGGTGATTTTTTTTCTTCTTTGAGCCGGTCTAATAGAAAAAAACCGATTCCATTTAGCAGACAGCACTTTTTACTATTTCCAAAAATTTGGAAGAACGCAGGAAAATAAAGGCATTTGTGGAGAAATTGGTATGGTTTACCACTATTTAATGGAATGTATGGAGATCTCAGAGTTAAGGAAGGACCTGAGAATTTTCAATAATGATTTAGGTACAGTACTGATGGTACCAGGTAATCTAAAACTCCCTGAAGGATATGATGTTAAGGATAGATAGTTTCATTCCAACTGTTTAAGAGAGGGCAGAGGAAGAGAAAGACAGCTGTTTACTACCCCGAAAAGAATGTTATTTTGATTGTTCAGTTAATGTATAGTTGGACAATACTTATTCAGCAATCAACCACAACAAATCCTGTCGATACTGCAACGTTCAGTGGTGGCGTGGTGGTTGGCTGTATTTAAGAAGAAGAAGCTATTTTTACTATAACTAGTGGCACTTTCTCATATATTCATTAATAAAGGTTTTTATTTCAGGTGAGGCCTTACTTCACATTGATGATAATAATGCCGTGTCCGTGTTTCCAAAGAAAAAGGGTGCAGTAGCTTCTGAGGATAAATACCCCTGAGCACCCAGAGGGCAGAAGTCTGACTTGTACCTCAAATGAAGATGACATACACATTTGTTTGCACAACCCCTTTTTACAGGGGGGGGGCACATTCACATGCCTCACAGAGTAACAACCATGCCCGAACCGGGACTCGAACCTGGGACACCCAGATCACGGGGAAGACACGCTATCCCTGTGCCAGGACGCCGGCACTTGACATTGATGTTGAATAATTATGGACTGCCTATCTTTGGCACGGATTTAGAATTTTTATTTTATGATCCTGGGCGTGTCTTTTTGGCGATTAATCAATGTCATGCACCTAAAGGAATTTGAAATCGAATTTATAATTTAGGCACATCTCCGCCCTCTCCGATTGAAGCAAAAATCTCACAAAGCCACTCTTGTAGTGACAAAATCATGTATCAAATTTAATATATTAAAAATATTCCGTTTTTGAGTCATCTTGTTTACATGTTCCTCAAATTATAGACCTATGGAGGGTAAATTCTTTATAGAATTTGACTCAACATTTGATACTTCAACAATATCAATGATGAATCGATGTATCGAATATTATCTATTTATCTCTCAAAATCTCGTATTCGAATACTTTGACGATTGGAATAAGTTCATTATATTATGAATACAAGAAAGTAAATTTAAACTGATTTTTAATTTTTCATTACAATCAAATATGCACGATTATTCATTTGGGTTAAGGTAGATTTCAATTAGATGATATACCCATACATTAAATTTTGACAAACAGTGCCTCCCATATTTCCAAGATATGTATAAATTAATTCCTCAATTAATATTGCTACATAAACACAATACATGGGCTCATATGATTGATTTTTTTAGACAAGTTCCAGCTTATTCAGGTTTTTTCTTGTGCTTTTTTTCAATTTTTAACCACATTTTAAATCGCTTAAACAAAAAATATGCATTAAAAAATAAATTACTCTCAAGCAATGGTCTGAGGAAAATAATGTTATAAGCCACTTCAGATGTATTACAAATTTATTTACTTTTCTCAAAATGTGAAAAATAATGTTTTAGACATCGGCCTTATTTCTCCAATATTGAAAAAAGCCTTTTATTTTTTTATACCTTTCTATTAAAAATTGTGATAATCTTTTCTACTCAAACTTTCTTCAAATTCTACATTCTCATAATCACCCATTTTTCCGAATCATTTGTGAAAGGAAAATAAAAAAAAAATCACAACGAATTTGCACCCAATTTTATCTGAAGTTCCTCTTATAATTTCTCAGATATCCAACATGTTTCTAATCGAAATATTAAAAATCCAATTTTCACTCCGCTCATTTGATCAAAGGGATATTTTACTTTAAAAACCAGTGGAACTGCATTAGAAGTCGACCAGGACCATAGAAAAAGAACATTTCCTTATAGCCTTGAGTACCTTCTTAACAATAATCAATACCGTACGAAAAAAATTGTCTCAAATCAATTTTGTTGCCATTTTTTTCTGGGAAAGATTGTATGGGTGTGGACAGACAGATCATTATCCAGATTTAAATATTGGGGTTCCCGCTTGGCTGCTTAATGTAGATGAGACAATATTTGCCTTCAGAAAAGAAATTCGTAAGTATCCAATCCATGAGCAGAAGCAAATTAATTAATAAAATCTTGAGCTCCATCGTTTCCGTTAAATATTTTCAAGTTGATGGTATTGACACATAGAGTGCTGACTTATTTTTTGTGCTCGTTACGGATTTTTTAAAGCTTGGTAAAGTCATTAAAGTAGCATTTTTATTGTAGGATAACGGATAGAAAAAGTATAATGTTATGATTATATTTCTATGCATTTTTAATTATATATCTATAAATTTACTGAGTAAACTAAATTGAATTTTTATAATTGAAAAAGGGCTTTCACGATTTTAATTGGAATTTTAATTTATTAAAAATAAATTTAAATGTTTTTCCTTAACAATTTCAGAGAATATTACTCTGTAAAAATCGTTTTTGTCTCACAATAAAAGAATTTATTTAAGAAATTTAATTGAATTTTTTCTTATGAAATTAAATTTCTAGTAACATTTTTTTTATTTCCATGCAATTATTTTCTATAATTTATTGAATGCTCATATTTAATTTTATAAAAAAGTTTCAACGGCGTGTTTTTATCATTGTCGGGAAATTTTCAAAAACTCATTAAACCTTCAACTGGGTGTTTTTTTTAAATATTAATTTCAGTATTAAAAATTCGTCTTTTATTTGTTTAGAAACAGAATTTTCTTTTCCGAATTTGATAACTTGTGTTTGTCATGTGCAAATATTTCAATACATTTTGCGATATTGTACAATAAATTTCAGTTGTTCATTTGAAAAAAAAACTTTTGAAAGACTAAACAGAAACCTATCATGCCCCTAATAAAGTTTTTTCATTGCATTTTGCATTGGCATGAAATGAACATGACAGGTCACACTGTCATATGGCCTCCTGAATTATTATAATTAGAAGACTTTCGAGGACAGA
>JAPMOQ010015872.1:875-23208 GCA_026543055.1 Argiope trifasciata | reverse complement strand
AGCCAAAGAAAAATACATGATGATTCAAAACGCTCAAAAAATCTTAAATTAAAAATAATTAAGCAAATGAAGTGAAAAGCAATTTTATTTTTCATTTTTCATAAAAATAAATGTGAAATTTAAACTGGTAAAATGATCATAATCGTAATGCATAACGCATCACAAGCCAAATTATAAAAATATTGCATACACAGTAAAATAGTAACACAGTAACAAAAAACATTTGAAAGAAGAAAGGAACTAGTTTTTACCATGCTACCGAATATATGTAGAGCTGTCTTAATATGGAGAACAATTACTATTTATTTCTAGGTTCTTTCATTTAAAATAATAAAAATACATAGAAAACGTTAGACATTGTTCTGAGGTAAGCAATTAATATTTCAAACTACATTTCTTTCATGGGCGTTAATTTTTCAACAGAATAATGTAGCCAAAATGGTGTAAAAATGAATTGCTTTTCTTTAATTTTGAAGTAGGATATATGCCTTGACAAATTTAATGTAATAAGAAAATGTATAGATAGTTTGTCTAACATATTACATATTCTTAAACAATATGTCAGTTCGCAGGGATTCAGTTTCGGTCATAGAGCCGCATTGGGAAAAATTACTACTCTAAATTGAAGGTCTAAATTATTCCCTAGCTAGTGGAATCTTTTAATTTATTAAGATATAAAATAGTCATAGAAAGTACAAAAATTTTAATATCTTTAACACTTATTTATAGAAATGACATTCAAGATATTTAAGTCGGTGGTAATATTTTCGGAAAGTTTGTGTTTTTCTATGATTTATAAATAATATTTTTCTCAGTTTAGATGTTATGAATGAAAAAACAAAAATTAAAATTGCAAGTAATTATCTGTATTTTCCCCTTTTTAAGTAAGTATTTTTTTAGCGTTTCAAGCAGTTAGGATATGTTTGGAATAAATGCGCATTAGAATTTGAGGTTTTCCTTAAGGAAAATCAAATTTTAATCAATTAAAAAAAGCAAAAATCCTTTTTAATTAAATTTTAAAATGCATCCACATTTACTTTAACTCTAGTAATCATCATATAATTTCCTTAATAATTAGCATATTTGGCACCATTCAAATACAACTAAAAATTGGGAAGTTATAGTTTTGAAGAGGAGTAATTAAAAGATTTTTTTTCAGTAAATTCTGTAAGTATTTGTTTTATTAGGCAATTCTATTTTAAGGGTATTATATTCTTCTATTAGCATAGATTTTTTCCAAAAGAGGTAATATATATTTTAGCCCCTTTTTTGAAGTTCAAAGTAAAATATGCATTTAAAAATTGGAAGCGCCATCAGTAAAATAATTTTGAAACAAATGCAAACTAAAATTTAAAAAAAATACATATCGTGCATTTCATGCATTGAAGGAGAATACTAAATCTGGATTTGTATTGTATTCAACTAAACGGTTAATGGTTACGATCTTGAGCAATTCCATGCATATTAAATATGATGACCCAGAACGCCAATCTTAAGAATAAAAAGATAATGCATATTGAATATGTGGATCTAGTAGGCGGAGGAAACAGTAACGTTGGTAGCAAACTTATATAGAAATATTTTTATAATAGATTATGTTTTAAAGATATTCTTCGATAACCTTTGTCCCTATTCTTTTAAAACCAAAACCGATACAACATCATATAAACACATAATGGAAACATCTTGCATGATAGTTTTTGTATTTATATTCTTCTAGCAACTTTTTCTCCTTCAGGCTAAAACGAACATACATATCAATGGATTTCGTATTCATATATTGGTGTACAGCTACTGGAAAATTCCTCTGAGTATGGCAATTTATTATCTCTTCCTTTAGCAGCTCAAATGAACATTTGCGTTTACATATTGTGTTACAAAATATCATCAACTCAGCTCTTATTACTTGTTTTTCTATTTGCTATATAAAGCTTAGAATAAATATACAGTGAGTATTCATAAGATTTTACAAAAACTGTTGCTTATTCATTTCATGAATATTTGTTTTCGAAAATGGAAAAAAAAATGTTGATTCCATATGCTAATTTTACGCTTATTTATAATGAACTCCCTGTTTTAAGACTACAGGAAAAAACATTCAATGGTTTTTAATGGTTTTTCTTAGTGTTTATAACATTTAAAGTGGATCAACCAATGATGTTATTGAAAATAGATCAAAACGTAATATTGGTTATATAATGGAAAGTACAACACACCATTCAATGTTTTGGTGTAAAGTGAAACATTGCATTTGCTATTAGTGTAAGAATAATAATAATAAGCGTTTTGAAAAAATTATTACATTACAAAGACAATATAGCATATAAAACGTCTATGCAAAGTTTATAATTTTAAAGTTAAATTTTTTTTTGGCTAATATGACATCTAGAATCATATTGAATATACCTGTTAATTTATTCATCATTATAATTATTTCATATTAAGTCTTTCAACAATTCAGGATGCAAGACAGGAAGGTATAAAAAACTTCTTTTCTACTTAATTTATCATATACTGGAAAATATCTTGATATATATAGAATCGCAAGATAAAATATTATTATTAAAATTTTATATGATTCTAAGGTTAGATAAATTACGAAAGTGAAGATTAAATTTTAACACGTTTCACATATAAAAACTTTTTGGCCATAGTAAAGAAAATTTTAAGTTAAGAGGCTTTTTATTCCGTTTTGTTTTAGTATAATTTCAATCTTTTAAAATAATGAAAATGAAAATTTATGCTTTTTTACCTGCTGTGAATTTATACGAATAACAAAATTGCACATGGAACCGGTACTATATTATATAATATCATATTTTCTAATTGTTTCGAGTAAGATTAGAAAACAGGGATTATTAGTTTGTTTTATTTTCACAAGTTTATTAAAAATGTAAAATATTATATTTCCATATGTATGTCTGTATTTTTTACTTTAAACTATGTAAAGCTAATAGTAATAGTTGGTAAAAGTTTCGCTGTTATTTCGATTTTGCATCATGCTGTTGTTGGAAGAAAGAAAAATTTAAATTTAAATTTTCATTTTTTTAAAATATATTATACATCATTCGGTTAAATTTTGTTGTTTTAAGATTGGAAAAGAGATATGAAGTATTTTATAACTGAATATGTTAGACGAAACGTTCAGAAATACACGTTTATTGGGCGGTAAGTTGAATTAGCTTTTAGAGATTTTTATGATTTTTTTTGAAAACTTTAAAAGTCACAATTAAATCTCTTTAAAGAATTTTTTGTGCATCTAACAATTAAAATGCTATAATAAATCAAATATTATTCCCAAAATCAACCTATATACAATACATATCATGTAATATATATATAAGGTTTGTGGGAAATAAGACTGAAAATTATGTATATTTAATACGATCACAAGAATTTCATAAAAATTTATATTTTAAAATCACTCGAAATAAATCATAAATTTTTTGATTGAAATAATATATAAAATATTAAATTAAATATGATACATTAATAATTTAAATCTAGGCATTAAAAATAAAAATAAAACTTTATAAACAGAATTGTAAATAATGCATAAACATATAATTTAAATCAAAATATGTTATTTTTGCTTTAAATAATAGTAATAAATAGAATGTGAACTTTCAATTATTTGAATGAAACGTAGTAACTTTATTTTAACTGAAGTTAACTGAAGGTACATTTCAGTTAACTTCAAAGTTAACTGAATAAAATGCTGATTAATGAGTTAATCAGCATTAACTGAAGGTAGTTAACTGAAGGTACATTTTTCATTAAAATAAAGAAAGAAATTTTATGCTTCGATTAACTATTTCATGTTTAGCATTTATTAGTTAACATCTATTTAAAATTTAGTTAGCATTTCATGTTAACATTTATTCTTAACATTATTTAGTGAACTGCTAAAATAAATATTTAAATTTAAATCAGAAAATGTGTTTTTCAAAAAGGCTTAAGAATTTGATGTTTGAGTTTAAATCAATTTTTATCATTAAACATTTATTTATAAATCATTTGCATGGAGTGTTATAAATAAAAATAGTTTTTCAAAGAAATCACTTAGTAAAAATATATAATTAAACAATTGATAAGATTGTTTAAATGAGAGAAGAAACGTAAACGATAAGAATTAGCAAATAAAATACATAAACTTTTTTCAATCTGGCAAAATTAATTGACATTTAAAAAGAAATCTGTTAATTGTTTGCAACTGAAAATTCAACAGCATCCCAAATTTATCTACTTGGTGAAGGATGCGTAATTAAATTAACTTTGATTTGTGGATCCATGGCCGAACAATGAAAGAAAGATAAATAAATGGATTTTTTTAACAAGTATTTAAAATAAAATGTTTGCAGGTTTATTTGTTTTTCTCTGCAAATGTGAGTCTTTATAATTAAATAGTAAACTCAGAATAAGGTTTAAAGAAATTTATTCATTTGCATATACTGATGTAATTAGAATTTAAATGCTGATTAAAACTCTTAAAAACGGCGGGAAAAAATAGGGATATATAATTTTCATACATATATTTAAATAATTGATTATCTTCGGTTTAACAAATTTAATATAAAAATAAAGTTCTGATAAAATAATATTTTTTCGCTTTGAAAAATATACATATATTTACATAGTTGTGATTTATGAATCTTAACAAGAGAGTAGACGGCTATCTGACAAAGATTTAAACCAAGAGATAGTGTCTTTTTTTTTCCTTCCAATAATGCCAAGAGTACGACTTAGCTACTTCACGCGTTACAATAAATGGAGTTTGCAAACCCCATTTAACGGAATAGGTACATTCATACCCTTCACACATCGAGCAACTATGCCCAAACCGGGACTCGAACCAGGGGCACCTAAATCACGGGGAAAACACGCTGCCCCTATGCCAGTATGCCGGCATATACATGTCTTGTTTTAATGAGTTCAATTTTTTTTTCGGCAAAGTAAGCAAAGTTTTTTTGTCTGAAAAGTAAGCGAATCAGACTTAGAAAATACTTTCTTTAATTTTTTTAACGAAATTAAATTCTATAAATTGTAATTTTTTAATTTTTTGCAGATTGAAATTATTATTCATATTATAAATTAAATAAATTATAAAATTATTATTCATCCCATTTTAAAATAAATTATTTCTATTCCAATTTTGTATTTATTAATACCCGAATATCATCTAATAAACAAAATAATGATTGTAGATTTTATTGTTTAGAAGAATGGAATGCCAGCAATATTCGGAAGGTAATGAAGTTGGAATAATATGTCTATAAATCAAGATTATCTAGTTTCAGTATTCACTAAGTATTTAAAAAAAGTTATGATAAACATTTAAAACTATCTTTGAGTTTATGTAAATATGTGACTCTATAACCAATAGCCTGAAATTTAGTAATTAATATTAAAAAGTACGAATAAAAAATTGAAACGTCATTGAAAAGGATCTAATTTTTTTTTACCTGCTTGTGAAAGCATTTAAAAAAAGTGTTTTAAGCGAAATACATGTGGATAAAATTCTGAAAAAAATAATATGATACTTTGAAGAACATTAGACGAAAGAGAAATAATTTTCTAAAGATAGAGATAAAATACTTTATAAAATAATTGTCAGAATTTTACAAGTAATAAGCTTTATAAGGTTTGTTTTCTGTCTTTTAAAAAAACCTCTCAAAAAATAAACTCGGATGATAATAATTGTAAAAATAAGAAGAAACTGAAATTATTAACCCAAGCAAATGTCTTTAATAGTTTGATAAAATATCAAATTGGAAATGGTGCTGAAAACTATTCCTTAAAACATAGATCATTAAATGAAGAAGAAAGCAATTTACTTATTGCTCTCTTGAGGTGACAATATATAATTTTTAAATATAATATTAAAGTAAGAATTAGGGGAAAGTTTGGCTTTCGGTTAACTCTTTAATTTCTGAAAGAAAGTGTATTTATAATAATTTTAACAATAAAACCTTTTATGAAATAATGAAGTAAATTGAACATTAATTAAGGCAATTGAAAATATACCATAAAAAATTTAAAAAGTTGTAAAATAATAAAGAAATCGTACGAAAAAAATTAAATTATTAGTATCATTTAAAAAACATTATATTAAATTTAAAACAAAGCGAAATTCATTTTTGTGAATGAATAATTTCAGAAGAAAAGCTTAAAAAAGGAAACAATTAACTAATCAATTATTTATTATTTAAATCAATTCATGTGCTTTGAAATGCTGAAAAATGTGTCTCATTGAAATAAGAAAGTACGTTTGTATTCCATAAGGATATCACAAGAACGTGGTTTTCATTTCATCGATATATGCTCTTTTATATAGATACTAGCCCTTGGCGATGAAATGTATGAAGGGAATATGGATTTTACTCACTTTTAAATTGTTGATGAGGTAAGAATAAGTTTGAAAGTTCTCCTTTATTGTTTGGTAGAATGAAAACCATAAATTTAATGGAGATTGGAATTTATGTGAAAAATAATTTTGATTTTGA
This sequence comes from Argiope trifasciata, assembly GCA_026543055.1. NCBI lineage: Eukaryota > Metazoa > Arthropoda > Arachnida > Araneae > Araneidae > Argiope > Argiope trifasciata. The sequence continues at coordinate 16,705 of JAPMOQ010015872.1, read as the reverse complement.
ATTTTAAAATTAAGAACCTATATGTCTGCTTGAAGACCCATTTAACAACAGAAAATTCAACAAACTTGAAGAATTGTGAAGTATATTCTAAGTTAGTATATCGACGAGGCAGTTTCACCAGAATTAAATGTTGCCATATTTCATGAACAAGGTCAGCAATTTGGAGCTACTCTTCGGATATGGTGTAACAATACTCAGCCTTACTATACGCTGTCAGGACAAACAAAACTACTCATAACTGTACAACAATAATTAGCATTTCTATAATAAATGGTATGAAATTTACTAATGCATTCTATTGATTTAAATTCACTTCTGGATGGCATCCATTTTCTTATTCCTCATGTAAAATGCATAAATATGAAATGGAAACATTCTTTCCTTAGTTTGAACAATGGAATAGATTCACATTATTAAATATTTGATGGGAAAATAAAATTAGTTTGGATTTAAATAAAATAGAAAATTATAATTTTGACAGCTTTGCGACAAAAAATTTTTAACAATTGTAAAAAAAATATGGAAAAAATTTTGAATAAAAATGACATTCAAAAGACAATTTTTAAACTTTATTAATAAAAATAATTTTTTGTGACCTGATAATTTTCGACTTAATTTCAGATAACTTTAAAATCTTCCTTCATTTTTAATTTTAAAGCTTTTTATAAAAAATCTAAAAATTATCTCTTAGGGTTGTATATTTATTCTAAAAAAGTGTCAATGAAACATTTCGGCCGCCGAGTATTAAAACTAAGACATATGTTTATAGATACAAATATTTAGTTTATTTTAATTTTCCTTATCGAAAAAATTACAGAAGAATTCAAAATATATAAGATATTTATTTCAAGAAAAAATACATTAAATAGTCTGTTAAATTAAGCAATAACTGTCTGCAATGTTTTATTGATTTCATAATTTTGTTTATAATTTTTTGTTTAACTTCTCATGAAAAATTAGTAGATATCACCTCTTCACCTAGTATTATAGAACAATAACTGTCCTTTTTTTATTTTTAGCAAAGGGAAATATTCTTATCCATTGATTATATTTACTCAACGTTTATATTTATTTTCTTGAAACTGCTATTTTATATGAGCTCGGTTGAATATCAAACTTCAATATTTAACAGATTAAATAGCTTTTTCTATGAATGTCATTCGATTATAAATAAAATTGAAATATTACGTAACTTAAATAATGAAATGCATAAAAATGCCAGAAATTAGATAATGATAATAGTGAAATGTATACATGGTTAAGAATACATGCATATTTCTCCTTCTTAATATGAAATTTTTAATTAAAATCTTTATGAAATAACTTATTTTATGATATATCTATGTTATATTTTTGTAAAATATTTTATCTAATATTTTAAATGAAATTTTTTGTGCTAAATTTATAAAATATGGATAAGTTATATCATCTTGTTCATTTCCTACTAAAGGAAAACCTATATTACTTTATATAGATGTATTTATTTACTTTTTATTTTATATATATATATACGTATATATTACCTTTAAAATACGAGCCATTGCATAAGAGCTGAAAGAAACTGAATTATATTTCTATGAGAAATTTCATATAAATCATTGAAAAAACTAAATAAATAATAAAAATATATAGAAAAAAGTTATTTCCTTGTTTTATGGATTTGCATTATGTCTGCATTAAGTTTTGCATTATTTTAATTTATTTCGAGCATAAAATAAAGCGAATTGTTTAGATAAAAATATTAAGTTTCTTTATTAATTACCAAACAATACTCTTGATATTAAATAATTTGAAGAAAACTATTTTTATTATATTTAGCATTTACAGCAATTGTTTAAAAATTAATGTAATAGTCAGTGATAAGATAGTCCATAAGTTGCTAATTGCTCTGTGAAAATAAAAAAATAGTATCAAAAGTTTTAAAACAGAAAAAATTTAGATAAAGAGAGTGAGAAAAAGTCATCCTCTTATCAATGCCCTTGAACATTAAACCTAAAATTTAAAGGAATACGCATTGATATAACATGAAACTATTGCTCTTATTGTTATCATTATCTGTAATTTATTTTTCTTTTCAACTCATTGAACTGTAGTTGAAATATTGTTGCATATAAATTTTTATAAATGAAACTACAATAAAAAATGTGCTTCAATGTGAAAACTTTTGAGTGCATTTATTTTCGAGTGTAATATTTGTATATTATAACATTATGCTTAAAAAAAATTCTTTTGAATTAGTAGGAAAAATTGTAAAAAACAGATTTATTTACTATAGATGATCTAATACATAAATAGATCATTTCTAAAATGCCTCAATAATATTTATTTAAAAATAAAATATTTATTTCCAAATGTTTATTCTAAAATATTTATGAAGTTTTATCAAGTTTTTTTAACATCGTGATGAAATAAGATTCCCTCTATAATAATTCTATCGTATAAGTGGTTTTCCAAAACTATGAAACAAAATAATAAATTATAGTTTTATCTTTGTTAATTATGCTTCCTTTTTTCAAAAATCTTGAAAAATGTTTAAAGTAATTGCCGGCTTTTTTTGTGTGTGGGCTTCTGTAAACTGTTTAACGTATAGCACGATATTCTACTGCAACTGGACCGCACGATGAGAGTAAGAACTTCTATGAGGAGGATAAGATGGGAGCATACTATCTGGAAAAACTTAATGCCATTAGCCATAAAATTTGGTACTTCCACCTATTTATCCATATTCTAGACAGTGAAAACTAGGCATTTCAATAACTTCTGTTCCATGACTTTTTTGCAACTGCAATGATGTCACTTAGTTGAAATATGTTGTATATAAAGATGAAACTATAGATCAAATCGAAACAAAATTCTTTGAAAGTACATGGATTGATAATATTTAATTTATTGATAATAATTTTTTATTTGAGACATGAATAAATACATAAATAATCATTCAAACATAAATATGAAATTGAAAACAGAATTAGAAAAAAATATTATAATTGACTTTAAAGTGTAATTAGTAATTATGGGTTTAGTAATTCAAGAATATAAATTTATTTTGTTCTATGAGGATATTAATTAAGCACTGAATTTTCACACCATATATGGAAAAAGGTAAATTATCAAACAAAACAAATATCTCCTGCATTTTTGATTAAAGTCAAGTTTTGAATAAAAATATAAAAATATAAATGATAGAACTTGATTGAGCTTTAATATAGCATTAAATATAATAATTCATTCCTGATTTACTCACAAATTTTTCAAATTTAAAGCTATTTTGCAGTTTTTAGTTTACATGCTCAAATAACCTTTTGTGGCTTAATACAATTTGCCAGCAGGTATGTGTATATTTTTTTCTCTAGATATAATATAATTTCTAATATTTCTTAGATATAATATAATTTTTAATATTTCTTAGATATAATATAATTTTTAATATTTCTTAGATATAATATAATTTCTTATAATTCTTTTTGGATCATATTTTTATTTAAAACTATAAAATACTGGTAAATTTTCATTCTCATATTCCATTTTAAGAGTTATATTTCAGGGAAATAAGTTAATTATCATTAGAGAGAGAAATCTTAGATGAGCAATGGGATAACTTGCTTGAACTATGAAGCCTCTCTGAACTCTCTCCTCATACTTTTTAACATTTTCAGTTAATGAGAAGTAGTAATAAATTTTGTTTCACATTTCAAGGACTTACTGACATATGCTTAAAATTTTTAATTAACTAATAGAAGCAGAATCTAAACATAGAAGAATATTTGTGATTAATTTCCACTACTGAGCAATTGTTTTAAAACGCAGAGACCATTTGAAAATGATTATATTACCTCTATTTTAAAGAAGTTGCGAGGATATCAAATATATTGAAAACACTCTTCGGAAAAGGTTTTTTCTGTAATCAACAAATTGGCTCCAAAATATACAAAGAGCATTATTAAGATGTTCTTTGTATATTTGAAATTTGATAAAATGTGTCTGTATATCCTTACAGATGTTCCTTGATGCACCGATTGTTAACTTTCATAGATTATAAGAAGATAATATTTTATACTTGTTTATAATTTTAAAATACTAAAACTTGTTGTATATCAAAATGTGTTTCAGTAATTAGTAAAGGTTTCGAGTAGAAAGAAGTATATTTCATTTTTTGACCAGGCACTTACACAAAATATGAGTTTAGTAATCACTTGAATATTATAGCATATAGAAAAGTTATAACAAAGAATCGTTTGTGCCACTATCATAAAGAAACTTTACTGACAAAATTGTCTCATAAAACAAATTTAATCAAATTCTTGAAGATTCATGGAAATCGCTTACTGATGAGATGAGAATCTCCATTAATATACATTACATTAACGTTTTCAACCAAATGACGTCAGATAAATTTGGAGAAGGAAATGGTTATATCTAAAGTATTTCGGTTACACTAGAAAACATAAGTATTTTTTATTTTATTGGTATTTGCCAAAAAAATCTTTTTGTCAGAAATTATTTTTATTATTAATTTTATTTTTACACAATTGTTTGTAGCTTTTATTGCATTTTGTAAACTCACAGTGCAACTTTACACAGAGAAGATTAGTACATGTCATAGTGTAAAAACAGAAACCCCATTTTAGAATACTTAATACAATATAATTATAAATTATTTGATAAAACCTAAAATTAGCATGTAAAAAAGTTTTAAATTCTTTGTATCGATACTCAGAATATCTTAAAGTTAATTGTTAGAAAGGTCATTAAACTATTATTTAGAAGTATACTGATAAATATTATTGAAAAGTATAGATGTGGCCCCTTTTATTAAGGAGATCCATATGTATACTTTTAGTAATACTGCAAAGAATGCTATCTTCTTGCAGAAAAAATCAGTAATTGGCCTCCTTCAAATTTTCTTATTCTCTTCTTCTTTTTTTTTATCTTAAATAGTTTATTCTTCATTTTACTTTTTGTAGGAAGAAGATGCTTCTTTTTTAAAACATTATATTAAAAAATTTTCTGCATTTTTGTATTTAGAAATCAATTTACCAGAAGAATATAATTTTTTTTGAAATTGAATTGATTTTTGAGAATTGGAAAAAATTATTTTAGTTAAGCTTTTACACGAATTTATCATAATTAAAATTAAAAATAGTGATCAAATTTTAAATTATGTTCGTTTAGGCTATTCGGTTATTATTTGAATTAAATTTCGTTGATTGATTAGCAATTTAAATTTAATAATGTATAAAAGAATTATATTTGGCACAGATTAAGAATAATTTTCAAATTATTCCTTGCTTTTCAAATTATTTCTTTAAGAATGATTTTCGAATGATTTTTTTCTATAGTATGCTTGAACTACTTTTTTCTATATTGTTCAGCAGCTAATACAGGTATATTTTTACTTTAAGATCAGATAGCAAGATTTTTAAAACACTATTTTTGAATTCTTGGAGGAACAGGTAAGGAATTTTTTGAATTTCTCTTACTTGAATAGAAAATGAATTAATTACGTCTACTCTCATTAAAATGCAAGTAATTAGACTAGGTAATAAGACTCATTATGGAATTTTAAACTAGCCTTCCATAAAATAGTCTTCAAAGAGATAATGATGGTAATAAATAGAATGATTGACATTGGGTGCAGATGCTGCATTGATATATAATTTCATATCATTAGCTTTTTTTTTTTTGAAAATTGAATCATAAAATATATCGATGTCTACTTTGAAAAGGTATTTATATCAGAAAATGAAACTATTATATACATTTTTAAACTCTAATTGATGCCTAAAGAAAAATATTTTATCCATAAAAACAATAATAAAAGAATTATTTACTTTTTGTTATTGATTTTATGGATGGCGATTTTTTTTTAATGTGGTTTGAAATTACAATGTTAGTTGAATCTAAGTAACTGAAAGCAGGTATCAAATAAATATTTTATATTTTGAAACGAATAATTATATTCTGAAAACCGAAATTCAAATCTCCATCGAAGTTCAAAGAAAAATATTCTGTCTAACGTAAGAAAATAACGAAAATATTTGTCTTTTGAAAGAAGTTGCTTTTATAATTGCACCCGGAAGGCAATTCATTCCAAGAGAGTTGAAATGTAAACACGAAAATCTTTTTCAGAAAATAAAAAATAAGAATATTTTTTTTTTTCTTTTCTGGAATTTTGTTCCAGTGAAAGCGAATTTTTAATAGAATTCCTGTGATGGAGATTCAATTTAAAAAATACTAAGCTCCATTAAGAACACGATTTATTGTTGTTAAAGTTTCAAAGAAACTTCAACTAAAGTTTACATCTTAAATTTACTACTGTCTTAAATTGGATTTTTCAGTTGAAGTACTGCAATTTGAAAAAAAAATTATTATGTAATATATCAAAATATTTTACAACTTCTACGAGATAAGTAAGTAAGAAAAAAAAACTCTTAAAAAATTAGCAAAATTCTGGAATGTTTGATATACTTTATCACTGGCTAAATATTTCTGGATATGTTTTTTCCCATTTTCATAATCATTTATAGCTTTTCATTACGAAAATATAAAATATATCTTTCCGGAAATATAAAATATAAAATATAGAATCCTTGATGTCTTGAAAGCACAGAGACTGCAATGGAATTTATGAGATTGTTCAGTAACAAGATTAGGAATTTTGAAAATTGTTACCAGCAGATATGATTTTGCAAATTGGAAAATAGCTAAAACTATGTGTAACTTTCTTGTGCTTCTTCTATATAAGTGCAAATTTGTGTGCCTTCTTATCAATTCCATGAATTGTTTTTGATCTAATAGCATTCAAAAATGAAATTTCACACTTATTAATGAACATTATTACATCGAGAACATTAGTAAGCTATTTACAAATTTCATAAAAGATGGATTTTATTAATTAATTTTATTTGATTAAAAAGGCACGCTTTTAATGTATTGATTTTTTTTTCAAATTTAAGGATTTATTTATGTTTATAAAATTGCAATATTTTATGAAAAAGATTGAAAAAAAATCTAAGTAAATTAAACTAACTTCTTAAGACAGATAATTATTTAGAAATTGAATATGATATTAAATGAGATAGTTGTTGTTTTGTATAGTCAAAAATGATAAACTACAATGGAATATATATCAACCAGAGATAAATATAATTTATGTTTTCAAAAATAATTTTTAATAGATTTCATCAGATATCTGTCACAATATATTAATATCAATATATGTCACGATATTAATTGCGTTTATCGACTTAATCAAAAAAATAATTAATTTTCATTTGTCTATCACTTTTCTGTTTTTCATTCTGCAATGTTTTTGATCTGACACTGTAAACGACAGCCTTTTTGTTGGATATGGTGGAAATGAGACAAGATAAGAGGGGTGTCATTAAACAGTAAAAACTTTGCACTTTACTATCATTTCATATGTTTTCCTATTTCACTTTAATCACGCCGACTAGTTAACAGGGTTGTTAACTTATAGGGAATAACATGGGATTTTCAGATCACGAGGGGTCAATACTGTTGGACAAAAGATTCCTTTCAGAAAAAATCCCTTGAATGAATCTCTACCTGAGGGTATATATATTTTCCCGAATTCTCTTCATCAATTCTTGTATCATTGACTTTTCATAATTAATGTTTAAACTATGATCTGAATATAGAAATATGGCCCTCTCATATTTATTTATTTTACATGAAGTGCATCAACTTTTATAGTTAATTCAAAATAAGATTGAAATGTATGCTATTTTTCACGTTAAAGAATCATTCACAGGGACAGAGCAAATAATCATGGAGCTAAGCAAATCTATATATAATTTTCCTTATTTCTCATATATATTTTTATAACTATGCTTGTATCAAGGTGGAAGGCTGAAAAAGTTGAAATTAGATCTGTGAAATTGATGTCTCACTTCAGTTCTACGGAGCGAATAATGATCGTTTTCGATTTCTTTCATTTCTTGTCATTGGATGGCAGGAAGTTTCATACAGCCTTTCCCATTGACTTACCTGATAAACAGGGCAATCCACTTTTGCTGAGAAAGAATAGAAGTGTCCAATTTTGGCAATAAAAATTCAGTACTTTTGGAGAAATAAATTGAAAAAATACGGAAAGCATGAGAAAAGATGATTGACGTCGAAGCTGCATTGCATTATTTTCACTTGTGAAAGTAATTCGTGACTTGCATCGCAACATGATATATTTATTTCCCCATTTTGGAATGCCTTTTGAACCTTGGTTCATAGTTAAATGGAGATAGAAAATTGCGTAGCAGGTATTAAATTGTAAATTTTACAGGAAAGCGAAAAATGAGTTTCATGCCGATTTTAGTATTTACTGCATTTCTACGATCAGTGTTATTTGCTTCGTGTCCTATTTCCCATTTCCATTATTTTTCCACGTTCTTATTTGAATCTACTCAAACATACATTATATTACAGAAGCATATACCTATTCTTCAAAAACGATTCCTCTATATTAGCAATATGATTCTTGTTAAATAGCATTCTGTTATGGATTGGAAGAGTAATATCATCATACTTTGCAATGATTTCAGAACCCAACCATGGCAGTTATTACAATTTTCCAAGTCACAATTGTAATCTGACATATTCTTCTACCAACGTATTTTTCGATTACTTAAATATTATTTACACATATATAATTCTATGAATAAAAATCTTGCATTCATCATTTTTTGATACTGAAAAATTTCTCTTTTTTATACATACTGTATTTTTTATTTAGAATTTAGAAACACAAGTAGTATAAGGAATTTTTTTTCCATTTTTTTTTATAGAAATGGAAGGGCAAATAACACATTGAAATTGAACAGTTTTTCTATTATAATTTAATTTATATGATTAAATATGTCATCTCAGATGTGATTTGTGATCGTATATATAAATTTTAGTTCAGTCTGTAATTAAATGTTAAAAATAAAATTTTGTTGCAATATTTTTCAAATTAGGAATTGAATTTTTATATATTTTTTCTGTACCTCTTTTAATTTTTGATTCTAATTTCATTATGGCACAAAATATTTTATTAGAGATTTATATTATTGGAGATCCCTCAAAGTTGTAAGGAAGTGTTGCTTGATTGAAGATTTGAGACTGTGTAGGTTCTAAAATTGTTTCAAAATCACAAATGTATCTTAAAGATATCACGCTGTGCAATTTTGATCATTCCTGAAAAAGAGGATCTGAGGCTACAAATCACGTACATCGTAAACAAATCCTTCCTTTAATAAGAATCAACAATAAATGTTAAAGTTTATCTGTTTATGGGAAAACAAGAGTTTAACATAATCATTGTTGCCTAAAAGGAATATTCTAATTATATTTGGAAACAGTTAATAGGTTTTTCCTGTGCAATAATGCACAAACATTCTAAAGTATGGCAATAATCTCAGTTTCAGAAGAATGAATTGATTTATGTTTTTATCTTTTTGTATATGAGAAATATATAGTTGTATAATGAAGCATGTGTGCTAATCTGCACACAGATGGACGGACTGTCAGTACACTGACATATTTTACTCAAACTTTTTTATAAGCATTAAATAAGCTTTAATAAACGAATTAAAATTGATTTACCTCACTTTTTTTAACTATCATTGTCACTGAAATATCTATGAATATACATGCAAAATTCTAAAACTTTTTTTTACACTTAAAGGTTCATAAGAACTGTTATTGAACTTAAATATAGATATGTAATTTTTTGATGTTTTTTTTCTTTTATATCTTTATACAAGTAAATAGAATGAAATGCTATTTAAAAGGGACTTCGAATTCCTATACTTCAATGATAAAGAAAATTTTTACTTTTGTAAAATCAGCTTTTGAAATTATTACAGTATTTCTTTTTGATATAATGATATAATTTATTTCTAATGAAATGCAGAATAATACAAATTTTTGATAATATCCTGCATTCCCTATTGAAGGACTGTAAAATTTTTTTAATGTTTTGTATAATAATATTTTTTTAAATTAATTACTGCATACGGAAATAAATTTGCTATATCTTCCATTAGAATACTTTTTATTACAGAAAATATACATTATCAAAAATAAAAAAAAATATTTTTGTTTTTGTTTAATATTCAACAGCGTGTTAATATATAGATTTCCAAATTTTATACTTCTATTCCAATCAACAAAATATTTCATGCAGATACAAAATACATGCATAAACCAGTCGATTAGCAGCTACTGTTGATAAAATTATATCTTTTATAATGAAACATTATAAATGGTTGAGACATATAAACAATCCGTTGTATATTTTATTATTGTTATGTACTATTTTCAATATATTTGACTTAATACTTAATAAAGAGATATATAGAACTCATTTTATTTGGAATCGAAGGTGAATAAATATTAATAAAAACTAGAAATCGAATTTATTTCCAGGTATGAATGAAATCATTCAACTGAAACTAATCATGCAAAATTCTAAATATTTTGTTGAAAATACTTGGCAATATGTCAAATTAGTACATCTAAAAACTACACCCAAAAAGGAAGAAAAAAATACAATGATAGCATGATACTATGTGACAGAAAAATCTAAGTATGAATAAGTTCATTTTCTACAAATGGAAAGCAAATTTTGGTGAGAAACGTTTTCAGATATGAAAGAGATATTCGCAATTGAAATGCAATATATTGGAACTTAAAATATATTTTATTCATAAAATAAGAATCTTAATCTGAAGAATCAACACTCTGTAAGCTAACCGTAAACCAATACATAAATTATTCTTATTTACTGAATAAAATGCAATGCATAACATTTTAAATTCCTTGTTATAGGGCAATGGTGTATTTTAAATTTTTTTAACTACCATTAAAATTTTTATTCTAATAATTAACAACAAATGATTTTTTGTTTCAAAAAACGCTACTTCACAATATTGTAAAGTTAGAAAAAAGAACAAAAAAATACAAGAATTATCTACTATGATTTTCTTACCCAACTAAAAAAAAAGAGAAAAAAATTCGATAATAAAAATACAATTCACTTTTTTTTTCCTTCTTTACCAAGTTGCATCATTCAGCTCTTTCTACTAAGTTTCCGTAATGGAATATTTAATTAAATTATTCAATAAAACGAAATATTCCTAGAAAGTGCTTTCAAATGAGTCAATGAGTTTTCTTTCGTTATTACCTATAAAAAGAAAAGCTTCAATTGTTCAGTAACATGTAAATTGATTAGATCTATATTGTTTTTTCGTAATTCAGATTATTCTAAAACTATTTGGAAAATGGGTTGCATAACTTTGAAATAAAATTCAGATAAGCAAAAGTAACAATAAAAACCCTGCAACGTATTTCAGTTTATAAAAGCACAAATTTTTTATTTAAAATCTAAAAAGCACAATATCAGATTTAATCTGATCGTATTTAGTGACTTCCATCTGTAAATTAGGTGATTTTTATATAAAAATTTGTATATAACATTGTAAAAGTCAGAGTTTTGAACTTAGAATTGCTAAATTTGGTCTGAAACTACTTCGTGAGTAATTCACTGCATCAAGAAAGGTTGTTTGAAATTTTAATCAGAAATTCAACTAAAATTTTAAAAACATTCTCTATAAATTTGATGCATGTTGTAACTAAAATAATAAATAATTAAATAAAAATATACAATTTCAAATTTTAAGAAGAAAAAAAAAACAGATTTTTTGAAGACAAAATCTTTTCCCTAATTTTATCAATTCTAAATATCATGCAATCATCAACAAAAGTGCCAAGGAATTTTTAATTAATTTAAAACTAAGTAATTAGATGCAAGTTGAAATTTTAAAACTGGAAGTGGTCGTTCCCAATTGGAAGTGGTGAGGAATTATCTTCTAATAAAGGATTTAATTTATTTAAATATTTATTAGAAAAATAAAAAAATAAGACCATGATATAATGAAATATTTCTCAAGCATTGAATAATCCGTAATAGAAGAAATATTCATATAAGTATGAAAAACTGTGAAATAACTGATTCAGATACATAATTTATATTTCCCGCTTGAATTAAAGAACTGAAACTGAAAAATTGAAAAAAAGTCAGAAAAATCATTTTATTAAAATAATAAATGATGGTATTATTTTTTAAAGAAAAATTTAATTTGTATTCAGTAATCTTTTCAAATATTATGAAATTCTGTTATTGGCATTTGTTTGAATTTCCATACCCAAGTAACTCTACTAAACAACGATCTTTTAATAGTTCGATCATGTAACTAATAATGTTACTCCGAATATTTTTCAATAGCCATACATATACAAGCAAATTTCAATGCTTCATCTTTATAAATAAGATAAACACTACTTAAATAGAGTAAAAGAGTATAAGTAGGAAATAAGAAAAGCAAAATTTAATTTCAGCATTTCTTGATATTTGTTGATTTTCAGTGTTTCTCAGTTTCTTGATAATTTTTATTACTGTTCCTCTTTTTAACATCTTTTTTTGTGAAACACATATTTTTTAATAAGATAAATGGTAATAATCATTTTTCTTTATTTTTAATAGTTCTTGACAAACATTTTCTTTAAAAAAACTTTCTTTTAAAACTATGGTTAAGTTGACACAAATTTTGGACGATGATTTTGATTTAAAAAAATAGAAAAAGAAGAATAGTTTTATAAAACTATGAAATTAAAGAAAATTCATTAAATTAGAATTACTATAAAATATAGTATTAATAATAATTAGATTACTAGAACTATAAAATTTAGAATTTGTAATTATTAAATTACTAATACTATACCTATTTCAATGAGTATTTAAAAAGTATTCAGTGATGAATAGTCATTACTTTATAAAATAAAAAATAGGAAGTGAAAAAAATATGTTTATAGAAAAATTATAAGGAAAACTTCAAATTTATATAATTCTTAATTCTTTAAAATCATGATAAACAAAGTTTCTAAGAAATGAGTTGCACCAAACTCTGACAGGGACTTGAATACTAGTTTCATCAGTGTTACTTTAGCCTTAAAAACTAAAAGATTTACACTATCTTCTTGTTTATAGCAATAATAAACAGACAGAAATGTAAGTAAGAGATAAAACATCAGCAATTCCCTGAATTTATATGACACTATCTGAAAAGTATGGGACAAACTGAAGAATTTTAATTCCATATATTTGTTTATCTATTAAATGGAATTTAATCCATTCATTCGTGAGCTGTAAATTAATAGTTGCATCAAAATCGTTTCTTACATGTCTTAATTTTTAATAAAATATCATGATAGTGCAAAAAAATAGCAAATCTAGTGAATCTTAGGTAAGTGATTATTCGGACAAAATTCGCCATTTTTTGAATGATGGTGAGCGATACAACATTACTCAAAGTTTGATGCATCGTGAGCATAATTCCAGATGATTTTAATATTTTAGAAGTTCATCCAGGTTATTAAGCATCAGTTTTTTTTTCTAAACATTGCTCTTTAAGCTCATACAAAATTGCTGTTGAATTTTAATTTCATTTCTTAAGATGGAAACAATAAATTTGTACAAGTAAAGAAAGTATTTAATGATACCAGATCGAAATATTACATAGTCCATACAACCATCTTCCAGGAGATTTTTTTAATGTTGGATTGCTGGTGCACTTGGGAGTGATTTATAATGACACAAGGAGACGATAAGTTATTGCATTTAATTTGAATTATCGAATTTTTTGATTTGAATTATATTTTCAAAGAATCCCCTGAAATAGTTCCTGAAATTCTTTATCTTCAAGACCTATAGGTACTTGATGATATATTTTTAGCAGACATATTTTTTTGTATTTTTTACTTAGAATATATATTTTTTGTATTTTCTATGCAGCAAAAATTGTTGTATTAAAGCGAGAATTCAAGAAAATTTAAAGAATCGTTTTGTAATTTTAATCTACACCCAAAACTGACTTCAATGATGTGTTATTCTCAATGCTAAATGAACCATCATGCACAATATTTAAATTTTAGTGCTGTTACTTGAGAGCTTCATAGTGTGATGGGGTGAATAATTTTATTGGAGCTGTTTGAAATTTTTCATTAACTACCGACATATAGCATAACTGCTCGTATTCATGTATAAAATTTAAAACCCTTCATATTCTAAATTATTTTTAAATTTTTACGCCATTAAAACTAAATGAGAAAAGGCTTTAGATGTTGAGTCTTCTAAATCTGTAAACTATTTGTAAAATGGCAACTTAATCCTAAATAGCCCAACTGAATTAATTAAATATATTACCTGAAAATGTACTCCCCAAAATCGCTCTTTAGGTTTGGAAAAAAATAATTTTTGTTCCCATCATTTCTTTCATTGAAAATCCTTCCTTGAAATTAATTGTCCTGGACTTCTGTACATAAATAAAATTTATTGGAAATCATTGAATTAATTTGAAGACGAAATTCTGGTCGATTAATTGATCTTTCTATTGAAAATCTAAACAGGCAATAAACTAGAACATAAGGATAACCTCTTATAATTAGATCAATTTCCATCTTTCGTTAGAATGTTCATTGAAAGAAGGATTCGCAATTGCTTTACAAATTCATTATTGATAAGAAACCTTCAGTTTTGCTACATATGATTTTTTAAAACAAAAGTGGTAACTATTAGCTCTCTTCTTAAGCTATGTTTCGAGATGATTCGAATGTCGAAATTTGTATTTCCTAATCCTAGTATCAGTTATGTTGCATTTTTCCAAGGAAGTTTTAGCTTGTTACTGCAGCTTTCCGAAATGGAGCTACAATTTGTTTTGAGTCGAAAAGAATTCTTACTTTGATCCCCTGATCTGTGATGTATTCAAAGGTTGCGATCATTGCAACGCATGATTTATCTATCTTTTTATCGAGTGAAGCCACCCGTGATCATGCTTAAAGCAAGAACCTGTTGCTAGAGGAATTGTTATACTTGGACAATGTCTGATTTGAATATTATATTGGAATATAGCTTGCGTAAAATGTAGATACTAAATTTATTTTCTGATTTTTTTACAGTGCATATACGAATGATGTTCTCCTTTGCAAAAGTGTCACAGAAGAGGATATTTTTGGTTTCTTTATGTTTCTCAGAAAATAGTTTTTGGACAGATATAATTGACACACCAATTTTTCCTGAGCTAAAGGCTCTATCTTTCTTTTGGTGCTGAAAACATTTATAAAGCATGCAGTTTCTGCAATATGCAGGGATCTTAAATGAATCCTGGATGAATCAGTTAATGAGAATTTGGTACCTACGGGAATTTTATTTATTTCTGTAATAGGATTATTGCCGCAGGTTCACAGTAAACCCTTCTTTTATTTTGAACTTCAAAAAAATTTTCAAATGCATGAAAACTTTCTCAGATAATATTCGGTTGATTTATAAAAGTTTTAAATTGTGGATGGGATAATCTGATATTTATCATATCGATCAACTATTTTTTTTCCATATTTCTGTATATCTAGAAACCAGAATTTCTATATGCTTTATTCTTGTTATATCTGGTCCTTCAGTTTAAAGATCAGAGAAATATTGAATTTTTGATATAATAGATAGATATTTGAATGGGAGTTAATAATTAATTTTTACCTAAAAGGATTTAAAAGTAATTCTAGGCCATTTAAAACTATAAATATTAGTCTGCACACATCATCCACAGATATATGCATATTCCATTTATTAAGATATTTACGTACCTTGTCTTTGGTTGAAAATATTTTTAAGAGATTTTCTAAATTTCACTCATATATTCATGTAGTTTAACACTTATTGAAAATAAATTTTGTTGGGAATAAGTCAAAATTCTCCTATTTATATCGGCAGCTTCCGCAAT
>JAPMOQ010015863.1:0-12020 GCA_026543055.1 Argiope trifasciata | reverse complement strand
AAATTATTTACCTTTTATTTTATTGATTTTGGATTAGAAACTCAAAAGTGCTTCAAATTTTATGGAGAAAATATACAATTTATTAACGAATGTATAGTAATAATTCTAATAATATATACAAGGTGCGCCAGAGAAACTTACCTATTTGAAAGGTCAATAAAAACCAAAGTACTTCAGTTATTGTTTTAATTCTCTTTTTATTTGAGAGTACAATATCCCCAATTTTTTTTTTCATGTAGTTTTCAAAACGACATTGGTTAAATGGCTACTACCATTGCGCATGCGATAATTAAGTAGATTTTTTAAGTTCTTGTCCACTCTTGGCAGCATATCAACCGGTATGTTGGCAATGGTGTGGTGAATATTGTTCTTGAGGTGAGCTGTTGTCCGAGGTCGATCGACATAAACCAGGGATTTCAAAGGGAGCCTTGTCAATGAGAAAAAAAAAAAAAAAAAAAAACGACCGCGTCTTCAGGCAGGTTGTCAAGCAGCATTTCACATGCATTTTGACGGGCAACAAAATCGCGTTCCGTTACTTCTTGCTCAACAGCCAATTTATAGGGACGAAATGGAAGGTCTTGATGGAGAATTCGTCAAAGAGTGGTGTCAGAAATTCCCAGAGCAGCTGTGTGTTTGCAAGTCGAACTTCCTCACTCTTTCGACATTTTCCGCAGTTCTGGTGGTCCGCTGATGTCCATTTCTGGGTTTAGCGACACTCCCGAAATGAGTTGCCCCACGACAGGATCGAATTGTGGCCAGGAACGGGTCTGTGAGGAGGAATTTCAAAACGAGCGCGGAAGGCAGGTTGCATAGCAGCAAGTGAGCGACCGTTAGAAAAGAAGCTCTCGGCGGCGAAGTCCCGCTGTTCTCTAGACAAGAACATGATGGCAGCTGACTAGAGGGAGAAACAAATTTGGGGACTTCCGCCTCCAGTAGCACCACCTATCACCCCTCTACCCACCCAACTCACCACACGGGAGTTTTTTCAAATAAGTCAGTTTCTCTAGCACACCCTGTATAATATTAATTTTATAAATATTTGATAGCCAAATTTTGATCACAGTTTTTGAACACACATCAATGACTAGAAACGTGCTTTAAAGTGTCTGGTATGAAATGGCCCACAACTTGGGATGTTATCCATGTGACATATTTATTACTAGCTGATAAACTCAACATTGCTGAAAATTTTAAATACATCATGCAAATACTTGTAAAGTAAAAGATAATTTTGTATAAATTATTATAATACACAATTTAATTTTACTATACCTTAGCACTTGGGCTGATTGTCCTTGGGCTTTGATCACTTCGAATAATTTAAAGATGACAATTCTTTCATTCAGTTCTTTTGATCACCGTTCAACAATTATGTTCAGCCAATAATAATTATATTTAACACGTTAAAGGCGGGAGTCGTAGTACTACGATTTGATCCGCGTTACCTAGCATACTTTCGTCAAGATCTCCAGCCTTTCATGTGTTAAGAATTCCAAAAGATTAAAAAAAAAATAATGAATTAGATCGAATTTTTATGCTTAAGATTCCAAAAGATTAAACAGTGGATTAGATCAAATTTTTACTATTACTGTAATTTAAAATCATCTGTGTTAAATTTGAAAAGAATTTTTAAACGGTATCAAAATATTTGTTTCAAAATAATTTGCTTGGAAGTTACTGGAGAAAAACAATTTTTAAGAAATTGAATGTTTAATAAACTTTTTCACAAAGGTTGACAGTATTCTTTTTCCTCATCCTAAAATTAAGAGTGCTTAGTTTGGTTAAAATTGGTCCAGTGGTTTAACTATAACAATATGAAATTTTGAACATATATTCATAGCCACAATAATTTTCATTTATATTACAATTAGAATGCAAACAAAAGTTAAAATTTGTTATAAAAAATCATTGCAATCAGTTTAGTTTTGGAAGTTAATTTTTTTAAAGAAGTACAAAAAAAAGCATTTCATCTCTTATGCACTTATTTTTATTGGGATAACATTCTCTTTGTTTCATTAATTACAGATCTTAAAACATTTATAAAATCTTTGTAATATAACAGTTTGAAAACGTCTATTAAATCTTGCTATAACAAAATTTTGTCACAAAATTCACAATACAAATGAAGTACAACAAATATGTTATAAACATTCAGTACTCACATATCTTTGAGAAATGTATGAAAAAATTATTTGGTACAAATTAAAGAAAAGAACAACATGAAGTTATTTCACTTTTAATTAAATGGTATTTTTCTCAGCATTAATAATTAATCGGTACAATATTAAAAATTCAAAAAGTTAATCCATCAAGTATCACAAACATTTCAGATATTTAAATACAAAGTATACTATTGTTATTATTTTTATATCAAAAGACTTACAATTCAGTTATTTTTAAATAAACGATATATTTGATTGTTTTTAGGAAAAATTACATTATAATCTTGATTTTTAGAAAACTATGAAAATTATAGAATCCTTATTTTGGCATATTACACAGAGTAACAACAGCAACAAAATTGTTTGGTATCAAATTTTTTTAACTGGTTTGACTATGTGTATTGAGCTGATTTCCAATAGTGAATAGATTTCTCTATCTACTGAGCTTTGAGAAAGTCATGTGAAAAAAAATGTGTTGGGTGTGTGAAATGTATTAAAATTTGTTTTGCACTCAAGAAGTTATGTGATAAATAAAAAAACATAACATTATTCTTTGGCCGTAGAGAAAGATGAAGTTTACAAATTTCAATAGAGAATTTGTGTGCATTTAAAAAATGTTTGATAATCACTTTGTTGAATAATGAAATGCCTTTGCTTGTTATGCTTATAAAATAAGAGACCAAAACAACACCACTGGATAAGAAAAAAAAAGTAAACATTGTGGTTGCTAGAAAAGGAAATGTTACTCATAAAATTTAAATGCCTGAAGTATAATTAGCTGCATATAAATTTAGGCTTAATAGAATAATTCTTAATTACTCCTGACCAGAACAGCCCATTTTTTTAATTTTTTTTTTTTTTTTTTGCATACATAGGGAAAAAAAATTAATGCTTAAAATAAGTATGAGGGGGAAATTCACACTAGAATTTTTTGTGATTACCAAATCAGACAGTTAATTAATTATACTCGTTTTGAAGATTAAATGAATGGAACAAATTGAAAAGTGTCAATCTCATTTGTTCTAGCTATCAAGAATTTATCAAACAATCACAAAGTTGAAAATTATTCTGACTTGGTTAAAAGCAAGATTAACAATTTTCAGAACCTTAGTTTATAATAAGAAAAATCTTACCAGGAAAAGATTTTAAATGAATAACTGCAAATGATTTTGCCAAACCATAAAGACAATAAGTTAGTGCAATTTATAGAGGTGTTGTTGTGTCTTAGCAATCAGTTAAATTATTATTATATATAAATATATATATGCTTAGTTTAATGTGCTAAACAGCACTATTATATCTTAGAAACAAAAGCAGATGTCAAAAATTTTAAAACATATTTGTTTTGTACATTTACAGTTAATCAATTATTAATCAATAATTACAATCAGTTAAAAAATCTGTTTACCAAAATAATATTTTTCAGTTTATGAATACCAATAAAGGATTCTCAATATAACATTGGACTATTTAACTATGGAAATAGTTAATATAATATTTAAGACAACAAATACTTTTTGAAAATAAGCAAGAGAATAAGAGAAAGATTTTATGTAGAATAAAAATAATGACTATTTTGACTTCATAATTTTTATGAAATATTTCCAAAATAAATAGCAGCCATGATTGAAATTATGAATTACCTGTCGATGAAATTTTTTTTTCAAAAATGCATTGTAGTTTAGTGAAAGTAGTTATGATCTAGAAAAATAATGACTAGATTTCCTATGATTAAGTTGGTTAAAATACAGTTTTTGATAAGATCAGTCAAATGAGAAATTTACAATTCTACATAAGAAAATAAACAAAACGGTAAAGATGTGTACAAAAAATAACAAATAGTAAATAGTAAAAAATATATAAAAATACTCACTATATGACTTCTTTTCATTCAAGAAAAATCTGTTAATTCGACACTATTAACATATATACAGAAAATGAAAAAACAATAATAGAGACACATTTGAGAAAAACACAATATAACTAAACTTCAAACATGTTTCAAAACAAAAAGAACAACAAAATAAAAATAAGATCAACATTATCTTTTGAAAACAAAATCTTCTTTATCAATCATCTTATTTTGTAATTGATCATACTTCATTGAAATCTCAGATGTTTACAACAAGGCTTTCTGTAAAAACTGAGTTAGCGTGAAATAATTTGACTTCAATTAAGTATTTTGCTGTGTCTTAAAGGGAAATTTGTTAATATATAAATACAACACTTTTACAAATTTAAATACTTATAATCTTTCTTTTTTTCAAAATAAAATATTAACTATTAGAATATCATAACATACTATTTAATTAAAAGTCTTGACTTTTTTTATTAAAGGCCAAAAGGTAATTTTTAACACTATAGTAGTCATATTTTCAGTAACAATCATTTACAGTGATGATGAACTTTTCAACTATTTTATAAACTGGTTGCAATTACCAGTGTAACTTTAATGTTGCCAGTTTTTCCATCATAAGTTATGATTTTTTTAATCAGTTAGTATGGTTGTTAAGTAATTTTATGACAGTGTGTTTGAAATGATAGTTTCTTTTATATGTTGATAGCCAGTTATTTTAAGATAAAAAGTTCACTTCTATATAATGTTAGATTATAAGGGAAAGCTCTAAAACCTTTTCAGTAATGTTCAATTGATATTTTTTATCCAAACAATCAACAAGCAATTAGGAAAAAGGAATTCAGAATCCTATTAAAAAGACAAGATAATGCTTTTACAAAAAAAAAAAAAAATATTTATAATAATAAATTTTGTTTTTTCTCATGTAAAAAAAAGTTCATCAAATATAATATATTGGTATAAAATTTTCAATGGTAAAATGGTATTGTATTAGAAATTTGAATTTGATTACAAATATTTTCAACAGTAATCTTACTATTTTAAAATGCTATTTTAGACTTTCAAAGAGGAAATTAACAATGGCATATTTGAGCAATAATTCATGTTAAAATAGAATCCAAGAGCGATTTTTTTCTTTTTAAAATGAGACAATGGATACATTATTAATAAAACATTTTCTGGTACATCACTACTTTCAACATTTATTTTTCTTTATGCATCATAACAGCAATGAATCTATTTACTACACTTAACGACATTGAAGTCATGACATGACAAATGAAACTTTTATGAAGAGAATAATTTTTTTTCTTAACAAAATTATTTAAAAGAATTCATATTTCAAATTAAAAGAATATCTTATATATGGATATAGAGTGATCACAAAGAAATTATTTACAATTAAGTTTATATATTTCTTTGATAGTTACACATATACCAAGATGCATATTTATTATCAAGCTGAAATGCTTAACATTTGTTTTTCACTTGATTCCACTAACAACTAGTTCATGCATGTTAGAATATTACAGTTACTATGCAAAATGATGCATTGCTTTTAATTTTAAAATAAACAAACAAATTCAAAACTTAGGAACACACATGCATACGGACACATGCAGAAAATACATATATTTGACCATTACTCTCTACACATGCTACACAGATTATTATTTAACAGGAAGTCCATTGTTAAAAACATTTCCTGTCAAGCAGATTAAGGTTTATTTGAGATTCAAAAATAACTTAAATAAAATGGGAAAAAACATAAAGAACATAAATAGTATATTATTGAGATTTTTCTCCTCGACAAAATCACTAAATCTTCAACAAATGCACATCTGTTTATTTGTATTTTTAAATGAAAGGAATGTTAATTCTAAAGAACAGAAAGGAAAATTGAAAACCACTTATAATTTGTACAAAAAAGTTATACAATATTATAAAAATTACAAAAATAAAACCATTAGTTTATTTTTAACCTATTATTATGAAGGCAGAAAATCACCGATTTAATTCTTTAAGTGCACAAAGAATACAAATAATTTTATAATAGAAATATAATTGCAAGTCAATAACAAAAATTAATATGTCTGCATCAACTTTTATTCAAAATAGAGAATGACTAATTTTTCTTCCAAAGAACAGAATTAATACCAGCAACATTTTTCATAAATTAAAACCTTGCTTAAATAATTAATAATATATTTCATGTTTTAGGAGTTCAATATATGTGTTTAAAAATTTAGAGCAAGGCATTTTTCCAAAGTACCTAACATAAGTTATTAAAGGATAAATTTGAAAATTTGTTAATGTTTCATTAAAAAAAAATTTTAATCTTTAATACATATACAAAAATCACAGATTTTGATAAGAAATTTTTTAGAAAAAAAAAAATCTTCATTTTTTAAAATAATGAAGCAAGTTAAGACTAAACTTGCATTTATTTTACTAAATTTACACAGGCTTTAGTCTAATTTGTTAAATAATGCAATATCATTAAAAGTATACATATATATATGTATGATAGTTGGAAATTTTTTCTTAATCTTATAAATGAAATGTCCTTATAATAAAAATTCTTAAAATAATCGATGGCTGTGTTCAAAATATTGCATGCATTTTCAACAAATAAGCCTTCCATGAATATATACCATTAAAAACATGTAAATTTCAGAGTTATAAGAATATATCATTCATACTTTGAACTAAATACTCAGGAGATATACATAAAACTGTGCACTTTGATGACACTTTAAGGTTAAAACAAATGAGGTTCAAAAGAATTTAAGAAGTATTGTTTTTTTAAACTTCCTTAATTTAAAAAAAGAATGAAATAAAGAAGATTGGGTGGGGGGGGGAGAATGGCATTGTCACAGATATATTTTACAGCATTAAAAATAAAATCTGTACATCAAACATGTATATAGTTTAAGCAATATAATATAGCAAATTGCTGTCACAACATATAAACAGGATATTCTCATTAGATTCTATAGTTAAATCTGTAAAACTTCAGATAAAACGAATTGATGGACATTTAACAGCTCATTTTTTAACACACAAAACAATATTTAAGCTTTTTTTTAAATATAAATTCAACACATATTAGAGTATAATAACCAGCAACTTGCATAGCTACTCTTTGTTGAAAAACAAATCTTTGTATGTTTGTCAAATTCAACAATATTTTAGGGTTACAACAATACACAACAGGTTATTAATATAATCTGAACAACACCTCTGGTTCTAGCATCAATAAGCACACATAAAGACAATCCAGAACATGTAGTTAGTGTTCATGTCCACAAGTGCACAATCTGCGTCATATTTTCTTCTTAACACTTTGCCACAAAATTCTCTTAACAGTTTAAAGAAAGTTCAAAAACATTCAAACACCTTGAATTCAAATGCAGACTCCTCCATAAATTTCCATTCTTATTATTATATACACATTTATAAAATTTGAGTATTCAGAAATTTACAAAAAACCTTTTAAGTATATAATTCTTTGATGTACTTCGCATCAATCCTCACAGAAGCTTACTTTGATAATTTTGTCTTTAAAAAGAACCATCAAAACTCCAGCTTATTTTTGTACAAATTATGTCAATACAAAATCTTCAGTATTAAAAGAACTGGCATCAATTGTACAATCTAGCAACGGATCATTGGGGAAAACTAAGTTGCACGCAAGTAGCGAATCGGAATTAGATGTAAAACTGGGTACAGATGGTGGTACTTGGTCGCAGCTGTCTGCCGCCATTTCATTCCCGCCTGACACATCCCAGATGTCATCTGCCGTCTTGAAGAGATGCTCGTCGTGGCGAGAAATGTTGAAAAAATTCTCTGCATCGCAGTCCATCACGTTGGGCTCGTTATTCGAAGCAAAAGATGGCATGGAGAGTATATCTTCTGATTCTCCAAAAAACTGCTTTGAGGAGCTGCTGTGATCCAGAGAAGGTGGCAGATCACCCCCAAGAAGAAACGAAGAAGAAAGTTCGTTATTGCGAAAAGAAAAGGTAAAAAGCGAGTCGGCAGTCGGTGTCAGGGAGGCAAGGTTGGGTAAAGAACGAGGACGTGTAGCAGTGTCAGGTGTGCACAAAGTGGATGGTGGGTCGTTTTGATTATGAAGTTGCAGACTTGCAGAGACGTGATCCAAATTTGGGGTTCCAAAAGGACAGGCTGCTAAACCAAAATTAAAATAGTTAGGAGATAAATTCAACGCGGGATCATTCAGAGACAAAGAATCTTGAGAATCAGATGATATAATAGACTGCTGAATGGACATCAGTGGATTCTTCTGAACTATGTCTGGTGCAATATCTACATCATTCTTTTCAATAAAATTTTGTAAATTGTTACAAGGCACATAAATGTTACAATCACCACCAGTGTCAGATGCCCTTACCACTAAAGAATCACCACCAGGGTCAGACGCCCTTACCACTAAAGGATCACCACCTGTATCAGATGTCTTTACCACTAAAGATTCCCCACCAATGTCAGATGCCCTTACCACTAAAGAATCACCACCAGTGTCAGACGCCCTTATGACTAAAGAATCACCACCAGTGTCAGACGCCCTTAACACTAAAGAATCACCACCAGTGCCAGACGCCCTTACCACTAAAGAATTACCACCAGTGTCAGGTGTCCTAACCACTAAAGAATCACCACCAGTGTCAGGTGTCCTTACAACTAAAGAATCACCACCAGTGTCAGATGCCTTTACCACAAAAGAATTACCACCAGTGTCAGATGCCCTTACTACAAAAGAATCACCACCAGTGTCAGATGTCCTTCCCACTAAAGAATTACCACCAATGTCCGATGCCCTTACAATAAAAGAATTACCACCAGTGCCAGATGCCCTTACGATAAAAGAATCACCACCAATGTCAGATGCCCTTACGATAAAAGAATCACCACCAATGTCAGATGCCTTTAGAACTAAAGTATTGGCACCAGTGTTAGATGCCCTTAAGATTAACGAATTAACAGTGGTTATTTTATTGAAGTCTGTTTCAAAAATCTGATTAGGAAGAAAATTCTTGGGTAGATTCAATAAATTAATAACATTACTTGAAGCAGAATCTATTACTTCACCCATACTTTCACTGGCTAAAGATTTTGATTTTTCTTCAATTTTATTTACTTCTATTTTGCAGACCTCCAATTTTTTTGCATCAGAACTCCTTCTAATGGTCATATGATGAGCAGCAATCATATGTCGCTTTAAATGGGACAGTCTTTTGTAGTCTCGATTGCAGTGGCATTTAAAAGGTCTCACTTCACTGTGAATCCTTAAATGTCGCTGTAAACTACTCTTGTTCTTAAAGCTTTTTTTACAAATCTCACAAACAAAACTTCTATTTTCAGAATGGACAAATAAATGATGTTCTTTCAATGTTGCCAATGCCCGGAAAGTGAAACCACAAATTTCACAAACATATCGCTTAATATTAGAATGACCTTCGGCATGCCGTTTTAAATTAGCTTTGCATTTTGTACTATAATCACAGTGGGAACATTTTATTGCTTCGCCTTCAGTGTGAATCATTTCAATATGACGAAGAAGACTCTGTTGTTGATGGAATCTGTTGCCACAAATGGAACACAAAAATGGTTTTTCTAACTCCACTCTCTTGCCATCATTGACTACTTGCAAATGCCTCGCTGATTTCAAATGTTTCGCAAGAGATCTTTCAGTTGTAAAGCTCTTCTCACACCTGGAACATCTCACAGGTTTCTCTCCAGTATGCATCCTCAAGTGGATTTCTAAGTGAATTGGACGAACAAATAACTTATGGCAAACCAAACACTGGTGCTTCTTCAACACACTTATCCCATGAATTGTTTGCTGATGCTTTAGTAACATTTTTTTGGTTGAAAAGGTCACATTACACTTCATGCAAAAATGCCTCTCATGTCCCATCATATGCTGCTCATACTGTTGTCGTCGCGCAAACCTTTTACCACAGAGTGTACATTCAAATTTTGTGTCTTTAATATGTTCTTTTCCATGCTCAGTATATTCCTCATTATTTGAGCACATAAAGCCACATTTTAAACACAACAATTTGCCTTCAGCATGAGATTTCAAATGTAAGTGCAATTGCAATCTTTTAGCATAAACTTTTTCACAAAAATTACATTTGTACACTTTTTCGTGTTCAGTGATATTGTGCACAATTTTAAGATGTTTACAGAGTGCTTTCCGTTTTGTAAATCGCTCACTGCAAAATTTACAGTTATTTCGATTATGACCTATCGTGTGCCTATCTAAATGGTTCTTATATTTAAATGCGCTTGGACAGAATTCACATTTGAACACCATTTCATTATAAATATTTTTAAAATTACTGCAACAATGATTATGAATGTCATCTAGCAGTTTGAAACTCTGTTTGCAAAATCTACAAGACACAAAATATTCCGATGTAGGCAAGTCTGAATTATTCTCACTAGAATCAAGAGATTTGGTTCCTTTGGATAAATTATGCTTATATTTCAGCTGGATTTTTGACTTCACGGAATTGCTTATATTAAACTGCGATCTTCTTTTTAAAACTTTCAGGTTGTGTTTTTTATTTATTTCTCTGTACTTTTCTTTCAAAGTTTGTTTTTTCAATCTAGAAGTAGGTGCATTTTGTTCATCTGATTTTATGGTGCTGTCTGTGTTTAAATGATTATTTTTTTGTGCCAGCACATTAGTATTTTTTTGTGCTAGTTCATTAACATTTTTTTGTGTCAGCTCATTAACATATTTTTGTGCCAGCTCATTATTATTGTTTGGGGCCTGCTCATTATTATTTTTTTGTGCCACCTCATAGTTATTTTTTTGTGCCAGCTCATTGTTATTTTTTTTTGCCACCTCATAGTTATTTTTTTGTGCCAGATCATTGTTATTTTTTTGTGCCAGCTCATAGTTATTTTGTTGTGACAGCTCATAAGTATTTTTTTGCACCAGTTCATAGTTATTTTTTTGCACTAGTTCATAATTATTATTTTGCACAAGTTCATAGTGATTTTTTTGCACAAGTTCATAGTTATTTTTTTGTGCTTGCTCATGATTATTTTTTTGTGACCCTTCATTATTATTTTTTTGTGTCCGCTGTTGATTATTTTTTTGTGCTCGAGCATGATTATTTTTCTGTTTGCCAGAGGAAGGTGGTTTTTTAGTTTGAGCTTGAGCCTGTTTCAATCGGAACTCACTTAAAATTTTTTGAGCAAGCCTTTCTCCTTCTAAAATACTTTCATCTTCCACATGACGCACAGCTGCAAATAAATAATACCATTAAATGGATCATTTATAAAACATTGATTCAATACATTGTATTCATTCATATTGTATCCATACATATTTCAGAACATTACATATAAATGTGTAAGGGAGGAAGATAACATCAATAGGAATCATAATCACATAGGAAAGCAGAGTCCCAAAGACCACTCTTAAGAGATAAAGGAATATAAAGCAATATGCAATACAAAAGCAGTATTAAATACTTTATTACTAAAAAAAATAATACAACAATTAGAAGCATGTTTAGTTCAGTTAGATGAACATCCAGTTGTAAAACAACAGTATGGCTATTTTGGGACAGGCCCGTCATTTTGAACCACGGTCAGATGACGAGGACGACACCTGAACTGGCACCCCCTCTCCACACCAGTGGGAGGAAGTTTAGCCTGACAGATTTTACGTGCAAGAGACCCCCCCCACACACACACATGACAGTTCTTCGGTGGAATCGAGTCTCAAAGTCAAAGCCAAAGCCAAAACCTTGCCACCAGGCAACCGCAGCCCTCAACTAGAAGCATGAGAAGAGCTGTACGAAATTCCACCAATCAGCATTCATGCACAATTATATTTCCACAGCACAGACTGTTCACCATTTTTAAAAGGATAATCAGCATTCATGCACAATTATATCTCCACTGCACAGATTGTTGAACATTTTCAAAAAGATAATCAGCATTCATGCTCAATTATACCT
>JAPMOQ010015835.1:0-25479 GCA_026543055.1 Argiope trifasciata | reverse complement strand
CATTTAATACACTGTGCAACTCTGCTGCCACGTAATTGTGGCAAACAAATTTCTCTTCTTATACATCGTTTAAAAGAAAATAATGGGAGGGGAGAGAGGGAGAGGAGATAGAAGAAAATAAGACTAGTACTTATATAACAGATTACACAAAATAATTAATGGATGTAGATGTGCCAACTTCAGATGTAATAGTACTAGCAGAATTAAAAGTATAATTATTGATGCCTGACATGTTACTGAACTTGATTGAAAAATATTCTTATCATATTGGTAATATTTTCAAGCAAGGGATAACAAGTGTAAAAGATTTATTCTTTTGGCTCATACGTAAATTTCTGATGAAAAAGCATACCTTTACTTCACATAAATTGGCTTATATTAGGAAATATATGGTATTCTAATTCATTTTCTCATATAAAAGTTCAGTGCTCCTTAAATAAACTATAAAATAAATAAGAAAAAATCTGCAATTGCTAAAACGCCAAAAATGCAGATACCAACACTTTTTTCGATTCCAAGAATATGCCGTCATGAAAACGAATATGATTTTAATTTTAAACTGTAAAGAAAAAAAGAAATCAAAGAAATCAATTTTAAAATCACAGAAAAACTAGAACAAATTTAGCACGCTATTAAATCTTTAGTTTTTCTTTAAATTTTTTCTATTAATACAAATCAAAACTAATCATAAGCAAATGATGCTAATTAAAATTCAGCATGATCACAATTTGAAAGTAAAATTAAATCAGGATGAAAGAATCTCATAAATATTTACCAATCAAGTTTTAAAACCTCACAAAAATTGGTTTCAAGATTATTCCCATATTTGCAATTACTTATCAATGAAGAGAAGAAAAAATTCTTCCAGATCTACATTGAATCTTAAAAATCGTTTTGAATAAGTTATGAATAACTAGTGGTAGCAAAAAAAAAAAAAAAAGTCAAGACATCAAAATTTTGTACAGTTATAAATATCTTCACTCTGGGTTTTTTCTGAAATAAATCTAGCTTACTATGAAACATTTTGTGATTTGCCTAAACCTGCGTTATTTTCTACGTCTTAGCCATAGATTATGTTTGTTCTAATCAATTTCATTGTTAAATATCAAATGAAGAAAAAAAAAGACAATGGAAACAACATTTGCATGAATTCATACATTGTAAGAAGACATTAAATATTTAAAATTATTTTACAGTAAAGTTTTTTTTTAATTTCATTATTAACTTGTTTTCAAATTACACAAAGTAATTGTTTAATTCTTTAGAAATATAATTCTATGAAGTAATGTAATTCTATTAATCTTTGGGTGAAGTGAAAATAATTCTACAGAAAATGCTGAAACTAAGGTAGAGAGTGAATGAAGTAGTTGTAAAAACACTTATACCTATACATCTCCAATGAATATATTGATTTGTAAATATAAAAAAAATTCTTCAATGTAAACTGTATTGCATTTGAAATGAATTTTGAAATTTTGTATATCGTATAGCTTTCAGAAATATTGCAAATACAATGAAAAAAATGTCAGTGAATTAACTTATTTAAATTAGAAAGGTATAAACTAAAGTTCTAATTAAAGTCATGATTTAAAATTAGAAATATATATATTCTTAAGCCTCAACTTATTTTTCAACAAATTGTTCAAATTTACCAAAATTCTTTCAAAATTTTTATAATTTTACAACATTAACAACTTGACATTAACAGACAATTTTAAAAAATCCAAATAAAATAAAGATAACATGCAACTAAAATAATAAATGTATTTTGCATCATTTTCTAATACAATATATTATTTTTTGTTTAAATAAATAAAAACCAACTCAGCATCAATGGATAAAACAGCATTATAAACTTTTGCATCATCAAAGCATTTTAGTTTGTTTTGTGAGAGTAAACATATTTATCCACTATGTTGACTATAGTCAATGAGTTAAATGGTAACAAAATTTGAAAACGAATAAAACAATCAAATTAAAATAAATAATTTTAGAAACATGAATAAGTAGAAAAATAAAATCGGTACTTACGTATTAACGCAACCAGGCCAAAATTCGCATAAATCGCCAAATTTGGCGACCCTACTTATTTTATTGAAAAGCCATCTATTTTATAGCAACCATGATTTCTCAAATCTTCATAAGTTTAATAAAAAGATATAGTATATTGCAAACATATTACAATAAGATTTTAATAGAGTATTGAGAAATTGTCCTTTAATGATGCCGGAAAAATTTAATTGCTATTTTATATTTTAAAACAAAATATCAAAAAAATTAAAAGTTATCTATAATTAATAAATGTACATTTTCTTTCTATTCATACTTTCTTACTCAAACTTACAAATCGCGCCAACCTGGTTGCGATAATACGCAAGTACCATAAAATCAAACCAATATTTAAAAAAAAAAAAAAAAAATCAAAACAGTTAAGATAATTTATATTTAAAGATAACTTACCATTCTATGAGCACCATTAGTAGGTAATTTTCGATTCATATTTTTATTCTGTGCACTTTGTTGAGGGGAGTAAATTCTCTGTTTATATATGAATATAAAAAATAAAAAAATACTAACTTTAATAAAAATTTATAATTAAAATATTTATTCAATTTAAAAAACAATCTTCAATACAAATAATTCCAGATAATTTTCCAATCTTTTTTTTATATTTTTAAAATTACATTAAGGATGCAAAATAAGAAAAGATATATAACAAATTTTTATCATATTATTAATTATTTTAACTCCATTATAACTCACATAGTTTAAAAATATTTATTAAACACAGAAGCTCAAATTTCTAAAAGTATAAAATTTTACTTAACAGATTATAAAGAAATGAATTTGTAAAATTACCCAAGTAAATTAAAAAAGAGGCATTAAAGCAAGCATTATCATAAATTTGATAGCAATCAATCTAGGAAACGATGATTTCTAAATTAACTTGATATGATTAAGTAGAAGTCTATTTCAATTTTTATTTTTCTTAAAAAAGTTCATGCTACTTTCTCCACCACATATACTTATTCGCGGGTCATTTATTACACTGCAATTTAAATTGCTAGAAAAGGCTAGCAGCTTAAATTTTTGAACAATTTTCACTTTGAACTAGGATGAAAAATAACAATTCCTATATTTCAGTCAACCAGAGCAACATTTTGCATAGTATAATAAACATAGAATGCAATGTGCTAAATTCAATAAGTAACATTAGGTTTAAAAAAAAATGTTAAAATATAATTAGATATATACAATACAATAGATAAGCCATATTAATTCATTTAGATACGTGGTACCAATAAATATTTTAACTCAGTAAATAAATCAGGGATATCTAAGATAAATTATTGATAAGATAAGCTTGATCCATGATAAGATAATACTGCCTGATGGACATTCTTTCAATAAATAGAATATCTAGCATGCCTTCTAAAAAAAGGTACTTCTTTCATACAGTTTATCAGTTAAATTTGAAAAAAATCTTACATTATTTTTTTATTATTATTTTAATCTGAAATTTTTTTTTATCTACTTAATTTTTATCTCATACAATAAAACTAAATCACTTCTTAATTTCTCTTCTTATAACAATTTGGTTATGAAAACCTCCTGTTATTCCACAAAACTGCATTTTAAATATATTCCAATTTTTTAAAAATGGCAAATTCTGTTGGAAGTTTTTGAATCCAATTAAAAAATATTTATAGTATAGATAAAAAATAACATTAAAAAAAAAAGAAAAAAGAAATCCCACAGCAATGCTTACATCTTGTTTAATCATTTCTAAATTTTTAGTGATTTTATGTTTTAATAATTTATCTTTTATATTTTGCACTAAGAAATTACTTCTAGCCTAAGATGTATTTTTAATACTTTATTATTATGCTATCTACATATTTAAAATTTATACATAAAACTAATGAACCAGTCATTTAGCCCAAACCATTATTCAGATAATAGTTATTTTTCCTTCACTTGAAACCTCATGACTTTTAGTTGTACCATTAAAAATTCATTCTTTTATATCATTTTCCAATTTGAAAAGGGGAAAAAAATGAAAAAAACATTGTGATTCTTCATCAAAAAAGCCTGCACCAGTGTTCCTCCACTCATAACCATTAAACCAATTTAAAGTTTTGTTCCACATGAAAGCTCATGATCCTAGATCCTCCATTGTCACATACCCACATCGCTAGATCCTCTACTGTAACCACCCTACTTTCCATTTTTGAAACAAAACACTACTTGATTCTCCATTATCCAAAGGAGAACATTGTTCTACTGGTACAATCACGGTTCCCTATTTTAAACATTTTTATTTCCTACGAAAGCCCATAATCCCTAGTTAATCACCAACTTGTATATACCTTCTATCTTTCCATAACAGAAAATTTTATGAAATGAAATTATGACAGTGTCTTCTACATCAACAAGTAGATTGATTTCATCAATCTATTTGAACATCAATTTCATCAATTCAATTTCACTATTTTGAAGTACAACTAATCAATCAAAATGCTCTACTATTATTTTGTAAATATAATTTTAAATAACATTTTTTAAATCTATATTATTGCAGTTATAGTAATCTTCATTGAGATAAAAAAAATTATAATTTTGATTGGTATGGCTAAATTAATTTTATTAATACTAGTAACCTACAGTAACAATTGAAAACCAAAATAGTCAGAAAACATGAATTTTATTGAAATTCTTCACTATAAAGTTTCTGGCGTATGTGAAAAATCTGTGTTAACTGAAGACTTTCACAGAGCTAGATTAAACTGTTCATAATGGAAATTATGGCCCAAAAAATCAAATACTTCTTGGTCAAGAATGAAACCTAATAGAAAGCAAAAATAAGATTATACCTTTTAAAGTTTTAATAACTTAAAAAGTACTGTTCAATTTCATTATTTACATTAGCAATTACTAGGTGTTTATTGATGAAGAGAGATTCCAATTTCTAGTTACTATATAGTTAGTTTTCACATGCAGATAAACTGCAATATAGTTACAATCTACACTTTTTACATTTTCCAAGATACAAAACAAATACATATCAGAGATAAATTTTAAACCAAATTACAAAATTGATATACATAAAAAAATTCCAAATTACTCACACTTTTATCATCATATTTGACTTCTCTTGCACCATTCCCTAATGCTGCTGCAGGCACAGGAGGCATGGGGACAGCACCTGGTTCATTCCCATTCACAACAGGGACCACGGGCACCATGGCAATGGGGATGCCCCGGCCCATAAGAAGAGGACCATTCATCTGTACCAAGTGGCCATGCTCATCCTAAAAGAAGAATCAAGAATTATTAATAAAAATATCAGTTTGCCCAATAGAATGGTCTACACACCAATAATATAATCAAATTACTAGGGAACATTTTTCATTGTTGTTATACTATAAGAAAATTTCATTCTCAAACCAAATATCATATAAAAAGAAAAGAGTAAATGTTGTGTTTGGCAGACAAAGAATGGTATTATTTTGAATTATTAGAGCCAAAACCAACAAAATTAAAGTTTTCTAATCCAGGATGAAAAGGATTACAATTGCTGTGTGTCAAAAACAATTGGCCCTAATTAGAAAGAGGATGATTATTGTTCAAGACAATAATATAGTTGATTAGACTAAAACCTACCAAAAAAATGTTTAACAGACTTCCTTGGAAGTTTTAATTTCATTAGTCTTACTTTCCAGATATTGATCCAGCTGACTATCACATGTTTTTGGTCATGAACATAATATTATATAAATACATAATGATATTCCTTAATCTAATTTAAATACTAATTAATATCTTGTTATCTTAATTTAGCCCATATTCACCATTCTAAATTGTTTACTTATTTCCTGATCCAATTTCCACTTTTAATTTAATTCAAAGCATGCTGAATAAAACTGACAACTTCAGTACTTCTCACTCGGAACAAAGGGTTAAAATTAATTAATACTTACAATATTCTTTCAATGTTACCTCAGAATTCTTACCATAAATATACATGTGTCAAAGAAATCCCTATCAAAATCTCATCATAAAAACCACAGAAGAGAAATTTTTCTGCTAGAGTATCATGATGTTGAAAGATGTATCTCATTGCTTCTTCCTTGTACATAATATGCCTTCCGACATGGAATAAATCAAAATTTAAAATTTCAAGTTACATTTATGCGGCCATGAAACTAATAAAATAAAGTGTTTACATAAATATAAACATATAGAGAAATTCGGCAGTTGTCAAAAAGATTTAAGTAAATTACATACCATAATGATAATAATCTGGCAAATTTACAAATCTTAAATTAAATGCACATGTTATATGAGATTTATATAAGAGAAAAGACAAATTGTCCAGTACGTAAATTGTTGATGCAGATAATGCCTTGGGAATCATATTACCATCGTCAATTTATTTTGCATATAATAAATTAAATAAAGCGCATGCATACTGTTCATTTCAGTATTTTGAAATGACCACTTTTTGATGATTTTATCTCACAAGAGGGCAAGATATGGAAGGGTGAGTGCGTTTTCAAAATTTTTCAACTTTAATTCCCGTTCTATTAGATACTCATTTGCTTTTTCACATGTATGTAGGCTTTGTATCATTTTTTCTTTATTGTTTTATTTTAATTTAATAAGAAGTAATCCAAATTTACTTAATTGTTAAATGTAAACACCTCCTTTCATCTTTCCTCTCAAGCCTAATTTAAGGAAGTAAACCCATCCTAACAAAGTTGCAGAAGTGCAGAGGGTTTTAGAATTTTTTGGCAAATAATGCATTCAATGCTAAATTTGTAAACAAAGAGTGGATATTAATAATTAAAATAATTATAAAGGCATACAAATGTCTCCTTAAAGAAAAGAGAAAATTATCAACAATTTCAAAAGATTTTTTTACATTTTCCATAGAGCATTTTACTAAAAATATCTTTTCAAAGTCATTTATGTATTCACTACCAGAGTAATTACAAGAGGATCTTCTTGTGAACAGCCGATCACCCTGCTATCACTGAACATGGCAGTATTGACAGTATTTACAAAAGGGTCTGTAAGGATTCAAGGACTCATTTGTTGACCAGAAAAAATTAGATAATTGATCAAATTAAAATTTTTACAAGAACGATAATACAATTAATTGGAATACAAAAACAGAATTTTAAAAAAACTTAACTATTTATTTTACAGAAAAAAAAATTATTAATGCAATCAATTACAGTAAAAGCTCTTTATTCGTGGGGTATATGTTCCATAAAAATGCCGCGAATAGAGAAACCGTGAATACAGAATGGTAATTTATATGGGATTAAAAGGAATTACTATTGGAATCCTTTTATTATTATACATGTATTTATTAGATCTGCGAATAAAGAAATTTTCAGCTGCAAATGTAGGAATTGGGTCGCATTTTTTTAACCCACGAATAGTGAAAACGCGAATGAAGGAAGCGCGATTAAGGAGCTTTTATTGTAATGGAATTTTTCATAATGGAAACTGAATCAAATATTGAATTTAATTGTATTTAAATTTTTCTATTAAAAATTGTTAAAAATAAAGGTGTGTTGAAATATCTATTTATCTCTATTTTAATGGTAACCTGATAAAATAAAGTTTTCAAAGCAGAATACCAAGTTTAGATGTTAATTAAATATTTTAACAAAAAAGAAAAACCAGCTATATAGCCGAAGAAAATACACCACAAATAATTAGAAAATGTGTTAACAAGAATTTTCACTAAGAATTCCTATGGTTTGTTTTAGTGATCAACAACAATCTATAGTACTTAAACAATAACTTTAATACTTAGTATTTCATGCAGAAATTCTAAGTCTTAATTTTAGCATTCAGTATTTCTCTAAGTCAAATAGCCAACTCTTGATAAAAATTTACCTTATGTTAAATGTACCTGTAAATTTATTGATCAACAATTAATTTAAACAAAGACTACATGAAAATTAGTTATTTTTCTAACATTGAAGAATAAAAGCATTCCTTACAGATCTTGCATTCAATATATATAAACCGTCAATAATTCTTAATACTGACAAATAAGTAGATAAATATTTTAATTTCAAAATGATTTTACAAATATGTATACATATTTCTAAAGCAAACGATATTTTACAATAAAATTTTATCAAGAGCCAGCAAAACTAATCCTTAAATTTTAAGACTACTTTTTGCTTTGATGATAAATGTATAAAACATTTCAATTACACTGATCAATAAGACAATATTAAGTTTCTCAGAATGCTTCTTTTAAAACGCAGCAGACTAAATACTGAGTTTGTTTACATCTTATTTCCAAACATAATTTTAACAATGTTTACACAATTATATAATGAGATCAAATTTTATACTAAAACAATAATTTTAATAATAATAACATACAATTTATTAAATTTATTGCAGCAAACATTTAAATTTATAATTTCATATACCAATTTTACAGAAATCACTGTTTTCATTAGATATTTATGATTAAATAGC
Source organism: Argiope trifasciata (assembly GCA_026543055.1). NCBI lineage: Eukaryota > Metazoa > Arthropoda > Arachnida > Araneae > Araneidae > Argiope > Argiope trifasciata. Next base: position 16,965 of record JAPMOQ010015835.1, on the reverse strand, counting down.
AATAAAAACTATCATTAGTTAAATTTTGTCACAAATTTCAAAAGGTATTAACGTTTAAATAAATCAATATTTAAATGTCTAGCCAAAACTTTTATACAGGGACAATTTAATAATTTCATTAAATTTTTAAAAGCATAAAGATACCAGCAGACAATTAAACAACGAGAGGGGGGGGGGAAGGTTCTAAGCGTTTTCCACCGAATTAATACATCACAAAAACAACCGAAAGTATATTAGTACATGTAAAGCAAGTGCCAATGAAATCGCTAAAATTTCTTAAATATACATCACATGATAAAAAATTTGAAAGAAAAAATATATCTAGAAAAAATATTTAAATAAAATTAAAATTGTACATAAATATAACTTTAAAAAAAGGAACAAAAATATAACTTACCCTCATGGTAGAAAAAGTCAAAATTGAAAGTGGGGATGATATTTGACAATTAGCCGTAATGTCAAATTATAATTTAAATTTTTCGGCACAAAAAAATGATTTTCCTCGAGCTATGATCAGAGTTTGACTGAGAACTAATTTCAATCGAAATTTCAGGGACTTTCATTAAAAACATTTGCAATTTTTATTGAATAGCGCACAATAGGCTTAACAATTAGAAAAATATCATGTCACTTTTTAACAAAGACCTAGACTACTTCACAGTCTAAGCACAATAACTACATTTTCGCAAATGTAGAAATAAATTAGTTATCTAACGTCATTCTAATAAAATTAAAATGCGTCGATTTGTACCAAACCGGGCCACTAACACACAGGACAAGGCAACAAGCAATAATAACAAAAACGGAGATAAAATACAAAACAACAAAAGCTTGTGCTCTGTCTGCCGCCTGCAACACAGCGCCCATTCGCTGATTCAAGAGAGTGTTAATTGTAAAGTTGCGCATGTGCGCAGGAAGTAAATTATTTGGACATTAGTGCTCGTGAACTATAATTTGTATGAAAAGCATTGGTTTCAATAAGTTGATCAGTTGTTTCTTTTGTTTTAGTAATCAATTATTTAAATTAAGTATTCTATTTTCTATAAGTGCTGTCATGTTTTTATAAGTCAATCAACTAGCTACAACCTAAAAGGCATAGTGAAAAAAAAAGATGGGGGCTGATGAAAAAATGTAATTAAATAATCCCTCCAAAAAGAATAACATTCTTTTCGTTAAGAATGAATTTTTAGTTATTTTGGAAGCAATCATTCATTAATAAAAAATTTTAACCTCTTAAAAATTATTAACCACTTAAGCTAAATTATTTGAAGAATTGCGAAAGTTCTTTAAGTGAAAATTCGTTCAATTCATTCATATCCTATGATATGATAATATAATATGATAAAAAAATGTGATCAATAAAGATGTGATGAGAAAACGAAGCTTCATTGTATTAAAAACTTGTTCAATCATGGTGAATTCCGACTCGAAAAAAAAAAATAGAACTGGACTGAAATGCTATACAATATATCTTCTACTTTGTTCACGAATGACTCATAGAAAATTCCTATGGCTCGCTTTCTCGTGTTTATGAATTAATAAAATTTCATTTTTTAATTTCCTTTTCACTGCTCTCTGCTAAAGTTTTGCATCTACGCTTTTCAGAAGAAAATTACTAAGCGTTTGTTTATATGTAAATCATATTTCCACCTTATTTCTTACAAGTTTGTTCAATGCGCATGCGCTTTTCCGCAATATATCCTTACTTCAGGCTCGTACTTTTTCTTGTAAACCGCTTTGATTTTTCTTTCGATGTGCGAGAATTTAATTGAATTTTGAAAAAAAAAATGCGTCCAATATAATAATCATGACGGCGGGGAATCAAACTGAAACTTTTAATCTTTAGCTTGAAGAGTCATCATTCATATCTGTACAGTTTATTCCCCATTTTAGTAAAATTTAGCAATCGTTTTTGTGGACAACGAAATTCTAATAAGTGCCGCAGTAGTATTAATTTCTCAGCATTTTATTTTAGGTGATTTTTACTTGTTTTATAGGTAAGTAGTATTTGTTTTGAATCTCATCTTCTTTTTAAAAAAATCTATGTATTTTGTGCAATTGCAGCGTGGTTATTTTGATGCATGCTCACAAAACATGCTCGTACAGATAAATTTAATGAACCATTTTAAAAAAATGTTTTTGTAAAAATAAAAATCCTTATTCATTTATAAACAAGTTAAACACTTTCCTTATAATCTTGTTTTGTATTTCAAATGTATTTAAATGGAATATCTTTTATACCTTATCGGATAGATAACCAAAATTTTACCGCCAATAAACGCGTTTTACGAACGCTTTCTTTATGGTGATTGGGTTTTATGCATCTCATATCCCTAGTATGTTTTCCAAAAAGTTTTGAATCCCTAATCATATGGTAATTGTTTATTCAATGATTGATTATATTAGTACTTTACACGATGTAATGCCACGAATGATTTATTTTGTAACTATTCAAATGTTTTGTATAAAATTGAATATTAAGAATTTTTTTATGTGAATTAGAATGTATTTCCAAAATGTAAAAATTATAATTTAAGCGGGATAGAATTCAAATGTCTTATTAGAAAGTTTGGTTCATATGTGTAAATGGTGTTACTAGTGAGGCTTATATTTGTAGCTTCTATTGTAATAGTACATCGGGGTTTTTTTATTATTATTATTGTCATTTTATAAACTTCTGGGTTATTATTAAATTATTTTTTAAAGTAGTCTTTTTAAGATGCATGTTGACATGCATAGTCATTTGTCATAATATTTAACTGCTATCTATATAATATTTTTATGTTATTTAAATCGCAATGCTATAGTTTCTTATTCTAAAAATGTTTCTTGTTGTAAATTTAATCATATAAGCAAAAAATAATAATTTTATAAGAATTGAACATTTATATTTCTGTTAACCTTTGTAAGATGCATCAATTTTCATTGGGGGCAATACAATATCATTTGTTAAAGATTTTGCATTTGTAGCCAGAAATCCAATTTTGAGTTAAAATGAAATAAACCTAGCTGGCCTCATAAATGTATTTATTTTAAATATGTGATGCCTATTGCAAGTAGAAATAAAAGTCCTGAAGGGTACTGCATTTTTATGTCTGTAAATATATCATTAAAATAAAACTGTCTAATACTTTCCAAGATATAATAATTTGATGGGTATTGAATGATTGATACAAAATTAATTTTAACCTGTGAAAATGTCACTATCAAATTTTTAAAAATAGCTTAGCCTTAATTTATATTTTAAGTCAAAATTCTCTCAAATTATTAATAAAATTATTGAAATGTATCTATTAATACTTGTGTATTTGTTTTTCAGTCTTCTAGACATAATGGATTTTGATTTTAAAGTCCGTACTGCCAATGAACGTGCCAAGGTAGAAGATTTGTTCGAGTATGAAGGCTGCAAAGTCGGACGGGGAACGTATGGGCACGTTTACAAAGCAAGAAGAAAAGATGGGTGAGTAAAATAGATTTAAAACAGAAGTTGGTGATTTATTTTTTTAATATATTGTATGTTTATCCAAAATTTAGGAAAAATTATTAATATAACAATGGTATTTTTTCTAGATTTTATGCATCTTAAATGCACATATGTTTCACTATTTTTTTTTCCACCAACAGTTGCAATTGGAATTGCCATTTTTTATAGCCATCCATTCTGTTTTTCTTAAATTATTTTACTTTTGGATCTGACTTTATAAATATTTCTCTAAAAAAAAATGTAGACTTAGCAATATGTGTATTCAATTAAAATTACGACTTTATTATTTTTCTTTTTCAATATTAATTTTAGGTAAATTTTTATTATTTCTTTCTGTTAAGAGATGTTATTTTTAATGATTCTTATTAATACAAGCTTCCTAAAAAGTAATTATTCAAGAATATTTAGAATTATTTAAAATAAAAAAGGGATTAGCATGTCTTATAACTCTAGATAAAATTGAATTGAAGTAGGTATAAGAAAAATAAATGGCATGCATTTAGGAATAAGAATTTATGAGTTTATAAAATTTTAGAATGAGATACATGGTAGTTAACAAGTTACGTTTTGATTTGATATTGAATGTTACTCATTTTGTTGCTGTTTTTTCAAAGATTGGTTTAATATGCAACTCTTATAAAAAGATAAAAAAAATTGAAATGTGGACTTGACATTGTGGTAGAAATTATTTTGCAGTATATAAAAATAGTTTTAAAAATAAAATTATAGAATATTTCAAAAATGCTATATGAATTTAGGGGGGAAAATCTAAAGCACTTCAAATCCCAATCGATGAAATCAAAATCCTAACATAAGCGGTGAATATTGTCAAGTTTAACTCTATTACTGGAAAGTTGATGCTTGTTGACTGAGCCTAATGTTGCTGAAAACATTTGTCAAAAAGGCATTTTTTTTTTTTCGATTTAATTTTTATCAAAAATGTATTCAACTTTATACTTGGTAAATTATAGAGTTAAATATGTATAATACTTATGGCTGTAATTATATATTTAGAAGATAAAAGAGGAATTATAAAATCTATGTTAAGAATTTGTTTTACTGTTACTAAAATATTTAATATAAAGCCACAAGTTTACGCAAATACATCCTTGGATACATTTATAAATAAGTATAAATTGTTTTCTATTCGATAAATTATAAACTTTGAACCTCTCGGAATGGGGATACATGACAAGTTTTGTACTCGTTATAAGATGTTTTTCTCAAAACCTGCTTCCATTATTCTCACTTTGAGAGCTAACAGGTTTTTTAGCAAAAATTAGCGATAAATAATGCCTCTCTAAAAGATAAAATATTAGTGCAACTGTTGTCTGAAATTCTTTTTCTTCTAAAATTTCTCTTCATCGTTTGTTCATTTTAATGGAAACTGAAGTAATAGGGGGGGGAGGGTTTTATCATTTTATTACATCATATAAAACGTTAGAGCTGTAAATCATAATATCAAGGATTTCAAAAATTAATTTGTACCTCTTGGAAAAAGTTCTACAAAATGGATAGCAGGTCATCAATAACCACTCTACTGCATCATAATATACATTTTGCTTTCTCAATATTTTCTCTTGTTTTATAATTATCCAAATCTTCTAAATTGTGCCCATATATCATTGTTAAATGCAATATTGTATATCCCTCTCCCCTTTGAATGCATCGGGGATTTTGATAGGAATATTATTGGTTGACCTTTCCTCAGTTTCATGACAATGCAGTAAATATTCATTTTTGCATAATATAAATCTTATCTGAGCAATTGTGAAGTGAAAAACTTATCAAAATAGAGAAGTTGTTTCCTTTTCTGGAAAGATTGCTTGAGGATTTTGTACTGTTTTCTTCATATAAGTCACCTCCCACTGTAGGATTGAAATGTGTTTATCTACTATAGTTCCTAGTATAAAATGTATTGGATCCATGCATTTTATATTATATTTTTATACCACATCAGGATAATTTTGAGGGAATATATCTTAATGTATCTTAAAACTCAAGTTACATTTTTATATCAATAATAGTTCTACTATTTACAACTATATCAAAAACGGAACAATTTCTTCAAAACCTGTTTCTTAACTTCATTTCTTTAAAAAATGGAGTGTATAATGATATAATAAAATACATTTCTAGATCTGTTTTTAATTTAACCCCTTGGCATATTCAATAATGTTAAAAAAAATGTTCATTGCTTCAGGTGATAATGGGACTGAAGAGGGGAAAGACCAAAATCATCTTGAGGTTTAGATCTTTTTATAAACTGAAATTGTTTGGTTATTCCATTATTAAATTTATGTCTCCATCAAAATTTATGCAATAAAAACACCCTTGAATACAGTCGTTATTTATTATATTGTAATTCATACCAGGTGCATTATCAATAAAAGCATTTGTCTATTAGTTTACAAGGCCAATTGTTATTTAAAGATGGAGCGGGTACCGAGGCAAAAGTAGTCCTGAATTTGATAAAATACCCAATCGGAATTGGAGCATCAATTGAATTGCCAAAACAATTGATATTGCTGCTTCTTGAATCTTCTTGTAACTAAGTATTATAAGCATCTAATAAATATTGCTTCTATTTTGACATCTTGAAGCTAAAGAAAAAAAAAAAAACTTCTTGCACGAAATAAAGAACACCCTACTCTTTATTCAAAAATGAGAAATGGCGAGAAACTGCAAGATGCATCGTTCTCAGAAAGCTACTTGAAATTTGCATCTTAATAAAGTAAATATTAGCATGCTATCTTCAGTGCTAAAAAAGAGGTCCTTTTAAGAATCGATCAAATATAGCCATAGCATCCCAATTAATATATTCAAAAGAAAAGTAATTTCATGTATTTTAAGATTATGTAAATTTTTCCCTTTATTATTATGAAAATTATTGGAAATGAGCATTTATGTAAGAATTTGGTTTAATTTTTTTAGATATTTTCTCAAAATTTACTTCAAGTGTACGAAGTATGCATTTGTGAAAATTGGTTATATTTGGATTAAAGTTTTATCTGTTAATTATTAAGTTTAATTTAGAATGTGTATTTATTGTAAAATAATGTTAATATTTCAAATGCCTTTCAAAGCTCCATCTTGATATTGTTTCCTTTTCAGTTCCGATCCTAAAGATTATGCCTTAAAACAGATTGAAGGAACTGGTATATCAATGTCCGCTTGCAGAGAAATTGCTGTAAGTGTAAATTATATTTTTACTAATAATATGTTAAAAAATGACATGCTCCTTCACTTTAAATTTATTTATCTTTCTGTAATATATTGTTTTGTAAATATTTTAAGTGCTGACATTTATAAATCTATTAACTTTAATATCAACTTTAACATACAGATATTTAGTTTATAAAAATACTATATGTCAAATGACTCTAAAAATATTAAAGATTGAATATCAATAAATAAACAACTGAAAACTTTAAAAATTGGTCTTAAATGAAGAATTAATTTTTAAAAAAATGTAAGTATTGATACTGAGAAAAACAAAAATCTGAAAATCTATTTTATAATTACATTTCTTACTGTGACTAAGTTTTATTTTTTCAGTTTCTAAAAGTATTCATGATCGCTTTACCTAGGGTAAATTTAAAATGAAATATGTATTACTCTAATTTATTGTCTTTCTTTTTTTTTTACTTGAAACATTTTCATTCTAATAATTATATATTGGGCATTCTTTTGGTGCAATACTTACTTATCAGCCTCTTTCCTTTTTTAACTGTGGCAACTAAAATATGATTTTCAAAAATTATGTACATTTTAAAATAGAACTATATTTTTAAAGGTTGATTATATTTACAATGATATCTAAAAGGCCTTATTTATAAAGGGGATATGAAAGGCATTCTGTAACTTATATGATATGTATAAACACATAGGCATGTTTTTACTTTCTAGCTTCTCAGAGAGCTGAAACACCCAAATGTCATCAGTCTTCAGAGGGTTTTTCTCTCGCATACAGATAGAAAAGTCTTTCTTTTGTTTGATTATGCCGAGCATGATCTCTGGGTAAGATGTTTTTTTTTAAACGCAAATTTTGTAGCTCTTAATTTATCATAATTGTGAATTCTGATGTACATCTATGCAAAGATAGTTGAACATTTTCAATTTATTTACTTTTATTATTCTTTAATTTCCTCAAATTTGATTGCAAATTTTGCAAATTTATTTCTATTGCAAAATGAATTAAGGTTATACAATTAACTGAATTCTTATTTTTTAAAAAGTTAAATATTTATTTTTTTGAGAATTGCAAAGTTTTACGGGGCAATAGACTGGTTCACGTATTTTTCGTTTTAAATCTTAATTGAAAGGGTAATAAAGAAAATATTTTTAAAATAAAAAAATTAATTTGCATAAATTTTTTTATTTTGTAGCATATCATTAAATTCCACAGAGCTGCCAAAGCAAACAAGAAACCTGTGATGGTGCCAAAGGGGATGGTGAAGTCACTTTTGTATCAAATTCTAGATGGAATCCATTATCTACATTCCAATTGGGTGCTACATAGAGATTTAGTAAGCGTTTCTATTGGTATTACATAAATGCCTTTAAACATATCTTTTTTTTTTTTTTCGAAAAACAATTATACTTTATTACAATTGTAAAATAAGTCTATGGAATTAAATCAACTTGATGGAAAGTTACAATTTTTTTTCCCCGCCAGAAACCAGCCAATATCTTAGTTATGGGAGAAGGACCTGAAAGAGGGCGAGTTAAAATAGGTGAGTAGGTAAACTTATATCAAATTCAATGTAAATCATTTTATAAAAATGTATTTGTAAATATCGTGTTAACATTTGAAACATTTTATTTAAATGCAGTGATATTCAATATATAACATTTACTTTCAATTTAAATAATCTAATTGCTTAGATGAAAAAAGGATTGAATGTTATTTTATTATAAAAAGAATAGTTTTTTTCTAAATATTGAAACAGTTGCATATTGATATATTTCAAAATTTGTTAGCCCTTACACTTTCGAATAATTGTGTGAAGGAATGGGAAATTTTATTGGTATTGTATTCTAATATTATTTGCATTTCATATCTTGTTGAATTTTATTTTACTTAATCAGTGTAATTGTGGAAAAAAAATTATTTAAAAAAAGGAAATGTGAATTTAACAAATTATTTGACATATATTATTATATTAATTGACATATAATATAATGAATTCATTTCCAATTAACAAGATAAATATTCTATTATTGAGATAATTTATATCTTAATATTAAAAAATATATTTTTTTAAAAAAATCTTTTCAAAATAAAGAAATAAAATTCTTGTCAGTAATAGAGTATGGTGACTTACCTGTCTAGTTTTTAATTGACATTATTTATTTCAGCGGATATGGGTTTTGCTCGTTTGTTCAATTCGCCTTTGAAGCCTTTAGCTGATCTAGATCCAGTAGTTGTCACATTTTGGTATAGGGCTCCTGAACTTTTACTTGGAGCAAGGCATTACACAAAAGCCATAGGTGACTTTTACTTTCTCATTTGTGCATTTTATTTGTTTCTCTTTATATTTTGAACAAAAAGTCAAATATTTGACATCAAAATTACTGCCAAGTGATAGCTAATTTCAATTTAGAGTATTATTATAGTTCAAGTTTTCAAAATTGTAATAGATGGTTTTGTTAAAGCCTATGTTGTATATTCAGGTTATAATGCTATTTATTTCTCTTGATCTTGTAAGCTTTATTTTTTTTTTTTAATTAAACATGTTACCCACTTGAATAATTGTGCACAAAGTTCACGCAAGGTTTTGATTATCAAAAGGGCTCAGGTTTTCAATTTTAGCTTTGCATATGAGATGTGTTCACCATATCATGAAGAAAACTGAATATGTGTTTGAAATATTTCGTTTATGGAATATTTCTTTTATTTTAAATTTACATTTGATTCATAACTATAATTTTTGTTACAAAACTGCATACAAAATTTCATTTCTCCAAGTCATTGTTTTCTTTTTTTATACATATGAATACAGATCTTCATTTTGTTGCTTGTGTACTGAATTTATTCGTTTAGCACATTTTTATATTTATCATGTTCATGCTTTCAAACAAATAAAAGAATATACTTCCTGTGAATGAATTTCACACAATTTTTTTTTAATTGTGCCTTTAAAAAAAAAGCTTAAATATGTCACAGGCATTATCTGTGAACTAAAATAAATCCTTGCAACACTTAAAAACTTTTAATATATGAAATAATGATGGCAATTTATTTGCAAACAAATCGCAAGCGAAATTTGAGACTGCATAACAGAGATCCGAATAATTTTTGGTATGCTTTGAATTTTTTTTTTTATAATGTTGTCTACTAGAAATTTTTTTTTTTTCCTGTAAAGAATAAAAGTTGAAATGCAACAATAAATTATGCATGTTTTTCAATTCAAATGAGAAATAATTCTAAAAATGTGTTTTATGGTATCTAAGAGGGCTTAAGTTTTTGACAAATTTCCAAGTTTAAGATTGATTCCCCCTCTCACCCACAACTACTGTTTTTTCTTTGTATACTTCATATATAAGGAAAGGAAAAATCTCAAAAAATTTGAAAACTTATAGAAGTTTAATATTTAAAAAATAAAAAAGACCCTTTTTTAAAGTAGAATTTTATTTTAATTATAACAAATTTTTCTAATAAATTAGAAGTTAAATTATCAGCTTTTATAATCTTCTCAATTGAGAAAGATAGAAATTGAAATATTTCTTTAAAATTGAGAACAAAGGAAGTATTGTAATTTGGTATGTATAGGCAACTACCTTGAAAATTTGTCCTTTGCTCTATTGCCATTTTTTTTAAACAATGTTCCTGTAAATGCTTTATTTAGTGGATTATATTAAATGAATGTTAAAAAAAAAAGTTGTTAAAGAATGTTAAAAAAAATGAGACTATAATGCCACTGAAACTTATTTCTGTAAAGCTCTGAAATGGTTAGCTTAAGCATACCTAGTTAAGTCATTAATAACATGATGAGGAAAGAAACTTGTAGGGCACTTCAATAATTCTATAAAATCAAATTAGGTCAAAATACAGGTGATATAACGTATAAAATCTATGTAATTGCTATTTTTCTAGACAATTTTACCCAGTTTAGGTATGTTTGTATGATATTTTATATTGACGGATGGTTATTGTTTACAGAAGCACCCTCAAGACCTGTTGCTTGGGTTGTTTATTAAGCATGTTATATTGTCGCATGAGGCTGCGGTAGCCTGGTTGGTAGAGCGTCGGTCTCATAACCGAAAGGTCACGGGTTCTGTCCTCGTCTCGGCCAAAGACCGCCGTGTTGCACACAATATTATTGAAGCATATATATATTGTGTTTATAAATGCTCTAATAATTGAGTGCAGATAATGTAAGAGTAGGAAATTGATCAATTATTCAATTATACATGATTCAGAACCTTTTTTTTTTTTTTTTTTTTTTTTTTGAATATTTTATCACTCTTAAGATTGTTGATTTTTTATAAATTTATTTATTTGGTAGGAAGGAAAGTAAATTCTTTTATTCAATATCTTACAGTCTAGCGAGCTTTGACAACTACATAGTGTTCCTAATTAGAAATGTATTGCTATTCCGTTTATAAGAGAACTGACAACCTAAATTGATTTGGAATGAAAAAATGAAAAAAATCCTTTAGATGGCATAATATTTTAGAAGAAGGTGTCTATTCCTCTATTCGCCAAAATATTTTTAATTCAATTTGAATCCTTAATATAGCTTTAAAAAATAATTAAATATTGCATATCACTTATTCAGTAATAATACATAATTAATTCAGAATTGTAATACTGATATCTTTTAATGGTAATTAAATTCAAATAACGAGAAAATCTGGACAATTATCAAAAATGCTTAGACTTCTTTCATTTATTATATTGGTTTATATTCCAATCAATATACAGCACTTAAAAATTATACACTGCTTACAAACTAAATGAAGCATAATTTATGTATATATATATATATATATATATATATATATATTTGAACACCATTTACTGATTTGGCCGCAGTAGACTGGTTGGTAGAGCGTCAGTCTCGTAACCGAAAGGTCGCGGGTTCTGTCCTCGTCTTATCCAAAGACCGCCGTGTTGGCTAATGGCAGTTGGGACACGGTAAATATGTCGAGATTACAGAGTCCTCCAAGTTCCCGTAACAAAACAATACCTCTGGGGGTACTGAATCAGGGATGAGTCGGTCTCTGATTTGGATCTCAATTCTGACTTGCGGATGGATGAATGAGTTCGGCCACCCCCGAAAAAGAGTTGTAGTTGTCATGTGGGCGAGCTACAAGTCAGACTTCTGCCCTCTGGGTGCTCAGGGGTCTTTACCCTCAGAAGCTACTGCGCCCCCTTTCCGTGTAAACATGGACACGACAAAAAAAAATGTCTCATGGGTAGAACTCAAGAATACTCGGGAAGTAGAGTTAAATTAATTTATTAGCTCAACTCTGAACTAAGAACACTGTGACTGAGAGATCTTCAGCTTTTATACAAGTAGGGAAAGTTCTAGAAAGTTTCTGGTGGCAGTAAGAAAAGTCCTTAGCACTTATCTGGTAAATTAAAGAAGGGTCCAGAATCTTCTGGAACACAAAATAAAGGAAAAACAAATTTTTACTAGGATTTGAACACTTGATCTCCTGACTGAGTACAGCGTCATAACCATTTAGCTATGCAGACTCGGCAATGTTTCGTTGCTATGTGGCATTATTTCTTGTATTTTTTATTCATTTAATTGTGGGGGTAATCTACATGCCATAATCATGATACTAATGCCATATATGTTCTTTTTCTGAATTGTAATCATTACCATTTTTGTATTGTATTGTTTGCCGTCTATTATTTTAAGATTTAACTTAAACTTATCTGTGAGCAGATTGTTCGCTTAGTCATCAGCAGTTCAGTAGCAATACAGACAAAACCATTATAAATATTTTATATATATATAAATAGGGTTATTCTGAATATTGTTTTGTTGTTCCTGATTTTTTATTTTATTCATATCTGCTACTATAAATGCTTTGTTACAATTGACTGTCACTGTGGCTATGTCCCATTTCAATTATGTTGAGATTTCTTTTTTTTTTTTTTTTTTTTTTTTTTGCTGGGGGATTTGAATCAAACCAATTATCTTAGGTCACTGCTTATTGGAGAATATTCCTTAACTTTTTTCTTGTGACATTATCTGTGAGCTTAAAATATTCTCCAAAGTGAAAACAATGTTGGTATTGAATTTTTCAGGATAATCAATTATGTAACATTTTCCCTTGTTTTTCTAATTATCTATCTTTGGTTGTTATATATATATATCATTTAAATAATATTTGTGTAATGTCATTACTTTCACAAGCATAATATACAATTATGTTTAAATGCTACATTAGCACTTAGCTGGTAATTGTCTTCAGCAGATTTATTTACTGTTGCTGTATCAAGTATACAACACTGCTTTGATGTGCCACGTATCCTGTAAATTTTCATAAACTTTCAATAAATAATGACTATAATTTTTTTAATGATTTTTATTAAGCATTTCATTCTTGTGATTGCCATTTTAAGTTGCTTCTAGATAAAGTGTTTTTTCTCCCTCTGTGTGCATATGCACTCAGCTGTTAAGGCATGTCTTATTGCCCAGCATGTTAAAATTTGAGTTATGTGGGAAATTTCAAATTTGATATTTAAATGTGTGTGTTCAAATGTTATCTAAACCTGTAAATGTATATATTTGAAAACAAATATGTGTGAAGATAAAACTATGTTGTAAAAGAACTTTTTAAGTGTGAAGTTTTATTTATTATTTATTTTGTTTATTATAAGTACTTTTTATTTATTTTATTTATTTATTATGTATGCATTAGATATTTGGGCGATAGGATGTATCTTTGCCGAGCTTCTAACTTCTGAACCCATTTTCCATTGTCGCCAGGAAGACATTAAGACAAGTAATCCTTACCACCATGATCAACTTGATAGGATATTCAATGTCATGGGATTTCCTTTAGGTATACAATCATTTCTGTAAATGATTTGAGTTTGTGATTTAAATCGAAATATTAAAAATTAAATTTGATTGCTAGTTTTTATAAAATATATTTTTACGTTTATCATGAAAACTTCCATAAACCATGTATTAAAAATAAAGATTTTAAGTTAAAGGAAATTAAATTGGTGCGATATCTTCCATTTGAAATGCAGTTTAAGAATAATATACTTTTTTGTATTTAACATGAGGGAAATATTGATACGACTTTTCTCTGTCAAACTCTGAAAATAAAACTGAATGTGATAAATAATTATTTTCTAGGTAATATGGTCATGTGGTGTTCTGAGAATTATATAAAAGTATTAATAAAATCAAATTGTAAAAAAAGTGCAGTTTTATAAAAAATTAGGCAGCCTCTCTACTTCATAAATTTATCACTTAAATTATTTTTTATATTTGAAATTCTAATTCAAGTATGATAATTTATGATCAGTGAATTTATTTTCTGAATACTTTACAATTTTTATTTTAATATATTTATTTAAATGACAAAAAAACCTTAATATATTTTTATTAAAATAAGATGCATTCTTTTCAATAGATAAAAATTAAATGATATGCTATTGCATAAAATAACAAGACAGGAATAAAATAGCATATTCGTGATGGTTTTTAATTACTATACAACGTCAGTCCCATCAAATGGAATTGAACCATTGAGTCCTGTTAAAGATTTTGTTTTATGAGAATTATTGCTCGTTAAAAGTTTTCCCTATTTCTTGTCATTTAAAAGTGTTTTCTTTTTAGTAAAAAGCTATTTTGTGTGGAGGAAATATATTGGAAGTTTTAAAAGAAAAAGCCATTGCAAGCTTATTTAATAATCCTGAAATTAAAAGAAACTTGAAAGTGTTGAATGTAAATTGCCATACATAAAATATTTTGAATGCGCTTTGATTGTAATTGTTCATCCCCTTAAAATGGTGATATTATATAAAATCCAGTATTTTGAAGTTCCTGGATTTTGTTCAAAAATGTTGGCATAGGTGTTCTTAAAATATAAGAAAAAATATCCTAATTTTAAAAAATACAATTTAACTTAAAATATTACTTCACTTCATATAAAATATTTATTGTCGATAAATAACATTGGGGAATTTCTTTGATAAAAAAAATACCACATAATAATTCATGTTTGCTGATCAATAATATTGTGAATTACTTGATTATGTCAAGCAGTCTGAACCAAGCATTGTTTCGGATGCTATATACTTTTATGAAAGCGATTATTGGCGATCTCTTTTGCCTTGTGAATAAAATAGTAACGGTTCACCCAGATTGCCCTCAAAAGCAATTTCTATTTACAAAATAATAAAGCTTAAAAATTCTTTTGTCTATATTTGTAATTGAGGATAAACCTGGTTTTGCATGGATTTTAAAACATTATTATTTAAGTGTCCTAAGACCTTCACTAAATTCTTGATTGCGAACACTATGAAAGATGAGAAATATTTGTCTAAAGACTATAACATAATTTATATTTTTTTATAGATATTATTTGTAAATTTAATTTGTATATAGATGTGTTTAAAATGTATAGGATATCTGTTAAAAACTTCGAAAACTTAAAATACCTTAGAAAAAATTTTTTATGGCTATTTATTTATGCAAACATGTTAGATTTAATTTAATATGATAAATTTCTTTTCTTTTTCATGCAGAAAAAGATTGGGAAGATATTAAAAAAATGCCTGAACATATTACACTTATGAAAGATTTCAAAAGGTCCAAGTAAGTGTTTCCAATTTCATTCTTTTCATGTAATATATTTTCAATCAAAATTTTCTCTTTTCTTTTTTAGAACTTTAACCATAGATGTAATATTAATTTTTAAAAACTATTAAGTATATTCTTTTAATTGATCTCCAATTTTTCCCATTATTTATAAGATACTATTAAATACATACAAAATAAACTGTTCAAAGAAAGAATTTAATCAGTTATATCACATTTTGGCAAATAATGATTGTTAAATCAAATTTTCCTTAAGTATTATTTTTTCTTATTGCGTTAACATATTTCCATGCGATTAGGGGGAAAATGTGTCATCTTTTTCTTTTTCTCCCCCCTAGTTACTCCAACTGTTCCCTCATTAAGTATATGGAAAAGCATAAAGTGAAACCTGACAGTAAAGCTTTCATGCTTGTAAGTAATCTTTTATTATAAATATATATCTTTGTTTAAAAATTATTCACATTTCTTATATGTGCATTTTCCAAGATTGTCTTTCAGTATACAGTGGTAGGGAAAAAATTTTATCAGAATGTTATTTTGATAACTAATCAAGTTAGGAATTTAAATTCCGATGATACTTGCGAGCAAAAACTGAAACAATTCTTGAATATATTAAATATATTGTGAATTGCGAAATATGAATCCATAAATGCTGATAACCTCTAATCGGTAACAGTGTAATTTTATATACATGCTGTCAATGGGGATTTTCTCTCTCCTATATGGCTTTTGTTGATGTGTACAAAATAGGTATTAAATATTTAAGTTGCAGTTGTAAACTTGGAGGTTGTTTTATAGTTATTGGCTAAATTATTTTTTCAAAAGGGGGGGGGGTAATTTTGTGTTTCTATAATTTTTGTAAAAAAATATTATTTACAACTAGTAAATAAAACATACTGGCTGTTGACTCTCGTAGATATAAATTCGCTATATCTACATTTCTATAATAAAATCATCTGTTGAATTCCAGCCATAAGGCTTGTTGACATATTCATCATTCATAATGCTTTTGAATTTGCATGCACTCAAATAAATCAGACTTTCTTTTGATAGGCTTAATCCTTCTAATTTGTTCTTTAAAAAAATGTGACGAACAGGTATAATTTATAAAAATTTTTAGGTCTTGAAATGAGCTAAAAGTTGAGAATCTTAAAGTTTGATTTTTTTTTTTTTATTATTATTATACAAGAAAGATACTATTTGGTCAAATTAAAACTTCTTATCTTATTTGTAGGTTATTGAATATTTTTCTGGTGCAACAATTTTTAAAAAATTAATCCAAATAATATTGGCATTAATATTTCTTTCAATTATATTTTATTTAAGAACTGCTTTACAGATAAAGATATAGCTGAAGTTATCTTAATGTTTCTTATTTGAAATGTAAATTAAAGTGCTTTATTTACATATGTATATATATATATATATAATATATAATATATCCAAGAATGCTATTTTAGATACTTTAATATTTCTTGAAATTATATTGTAATTAATGTCTGTAATATTTGGATATTTTCCATGCAAATAATATAATTAGGATTTAGGTGCTTGTTCCTCCAATATTACTGAGACAATTACAGAACTATCTCGTATTTTGTGAAATTCAAGTATCTTGCTATCTATTTTGTTCAGAGCTATTATAAAGAAAATTTCTGAAAAATTCCTTTTTAAATAAAT
>JAPMOQ010015800.1:0-10488 GCA_026543055.1 Argiope trifasciata | reverse complement strand
TTAAATGTACTGAGATAATGTTTTTATTTAGTTTCTTTCAAAAAATGAGTTTTCTTAACAAATCCTGCAAAATTTTATAAGTTGATTTTATTTTTTTTTAAGGAAATGGAAAGGTTTTTTTATGCATTTATTTTTCACTTCACTTTAAATTTACTTGGTCATGTGGTTGTTTTGACTCATAATAATGTGTCAGTTTATCTTGCATTTTGATTAGATTAATCATTTGCAATCAAAGTTTAGAGATCTGAATTCCACATGTTTTTACTATTTAATTTTTGTGAGCCTACTTTTGCCAAGGGGGAAAAAGAAAATCTTTAATGCAGATTAGAATGGATTTAAGTTTTGTTTTCAGTTAAAATATTGCTGATATAATCTATGAAAACTTGGAGCAGGTGCTATTGTTAAAATAGTATATAAAAGCTGAGTACTGAAGATGCAAACATAATTAGAGAATACAAAAATAATAACTTTTTCTATAAAACAATTCAATTAATATTGCTTTTTTCCTCCTTTTGATGTTTTTTTTTTTTTAACTTCTGTGATATTTTATTTATTTGTTTTTGTTTTAAGCTTTAGGATGAAAAAGTTTTACTGTTTGTATCCTGCTAATTAAAAAGGAGAAAAATATTGAGTGTTATTTTCTTAAAATAGTATGTGTATGTGAAACTGTTTAACAACTAAGTCAGTTTGTACATGTCTGGAATATGAAAGATAATAAATTACTACTTAATTTAGAATCAAATACTTTTGTTATTTTTTTTTTCCAACTGTTAAAACACTCTAATTTGTGTTTGTTATATTTGATCTTAATTTTTAAAAAAATATTGTACCTTCCATGTATTGCCAATAATGTTCTTTTATTAATTAAATTGTTTTTATGCTTGTGACTTCTGTGTGTACTGTACTGAAAGAAATTCTTCTGCTTTACATTTCAAATCTATAAGTTATTCCTACACAATGTAAAGAATATTTTAAAATATATTTTATGAAGAAAAAAGGCACTTATTGCTGTTTATTCATTTATAGTCGGTTATAAGAAATTTTTTATATTTATTAGTTATATCCATTTTAATATTGGACCAATGACCTGATAGTGAGACCTTGGTTTCAGAGCTAAAGAGGTTCCAATTTCTATACCTAATTACACTGTAGAACCATTATGGATCTGGTGTACAATAAATCTGTTGAATATACTCTTTAACATTGGTTACCAGTCAACAGTAATATTTTTACCAATACATTACATAAAACATAGTAACAACAAATTATTGAAGGATAGATTTTCTTAAAGATTCTTAAATTAATTTTAAAACAATTATTTTCAAGCATTATTCAAAGTTCTTTTACAGTCGTTTATTGTTAACAAGGTGCATAGCATCATGAAAAATCCTTAAATTTGAAAACCATTTTTAAGTATCTTAAAAGTTCTTAATTTTGTAATAAAGGTCCCTAAAAGTCCTTAATTTTCTGGAGAAGTGCAAAGATATTCCTTTTTATTTCCACAGATGATGAATACGATTAAGTCAAAAACAGTCATAAATCATTTGTTTAGGATTGTTTTCAAACAAATATATGAAAAAAAGAAAACTGATGAAAGGGAATCCCATTCGGTGGAGGGATACAGGAGTTTCAATCTGAAAATGCTTGGTGAACTTTTTTTTTTTCGGGATGAGGGGGGGCTAAATTTTCAACAACCTGTGTATATTGGTATGAATGAACGAAATGGATGAAATACAAAATATGCCAAACTGGTTGTAACTCGAAAAACGTTTGAATTTGATAGGGATTTATTTATTTTGGTATACCTGGTAACTTTATGTTCAACTTTTTATGTGCTCTTAAAGACTACACATATTAGCACCGAAAAATAAAAATACAGTATAGTGCATAAAAAAAGTAGAAACATCGGAAATGGAAGAAATTCTAAAAGCGTACATGAAAAATATTTAACTGCTTTTATTCTGATTACCATGAAGTCTCAAACCATAATCAATATTATTCTCGTTAATATGTTGTTTAGAGCGATCTTGTGAACGACTATGAAAGGGATTTTACTGTACGATTATTTATTGTGATTGCAATTACTTTAGTTGAATACGTAAAAATCCCGTCAAATTAGATTTTAATTTGAAGACATTAATTTTTCATTAGTTTCTTTTGTGGTGTACTTTTTTAATTGTCCTTTTTTTAAAAAAAAATTATCATTTGTTGAACCAATGTTGTCAAATGTTAGTTTTTATATTTAAAAAATTCTGCTAGGGCTGATTTTAAAAATGTTTTGAGAAACTTTTATGATTTAGATTATACCCTTTTTTTAAAGGTTTTTTTTATTCTTTTTGTAACTTGTGCATGAATTTTTTGGTTGCTCAGCAAAATTTTCTTGGCAAATCTGACCTTTTCCTATACAATTGATGGATTTCGTCTCTTTTAAAATTAAATAAAAAAATTACTATTGTTACATCTTGATCATGATCTATCAAATAAAAGAGTAGAATTGCAGACAATTCTTTTATTTTTAGCCATATATATATATATACACTAACTAACTGACCGCGTGAAAATTTTGATGTATATGTACAAAAAATTATCAAATCATGACGGATAAAAAAAAAAATCTAACCTAACCTAAAAACGATACATTTAAAAGTAAAAGCATATACGAAAACATTATTTACATTGTATACCCTAAACAAAACATCAAATCCGCATTTCTTTAAAATCAGGTCAAATTATTTTTATTTATTGATCGAGATTGAGATAACTACAACACTATTATACACATAACTTTTAAACTTAATTTAAATGAAAACACAGTTATCAACAATCACGCTCGAACTTTCAACGCCAGTTAGCGAAACGCGCATGTTTGACTTTCCTACACCAGTTGGGGTAACGTAATGTAGATTGGAATTTTTGTATTTCCTTCTTACTGTTTTCATTTAATTTAAAAGTACGTCAGAATGGATCCGAAAGGTTGATTAATTAACAATATTTGATTTTAAATACATCAAAAACTAAAAAAATAGAATCGTTTGAAATAATCGGTCAAAATTTTGCTAACCCAGTGTTTCTCAACCTTTTAGTGTTCACGGCCCAATTTTCAATCACAATTTTCATTGCGCCCCTCCCCACTGCATACAATAATAATGTATTTTGAGTATTTTGGCGCTAAACCTACACTACAACCTTAATTTTAAACTTTACAAATTACCAAGAATACGGAAATTTATTGACATTTTGCAACACTGATCCTCAGCATTGAGAAAACAAGAATCCTATGCCTTTTTATTGCTCTTGCGTCCCGCCATGTCGGGAATTCTCACGGTTTCGTGAGGAGTTTCGATTTGTCTGGTCAGCTTAAAAGTTAAGTTAGGAGCCTGCGCAGATGTGAACAAACGTTTTCTCAAAAGAAGAAGGAGAAAGTTCTTCAACGCCAATTTCAATTTCAGACAATCTCATTCGAGTCGATCCTTCTATCGCTATTGAATCTATTCTGAATGTGTATGATATATATTTTCGTGTAATTGCAATTCACCGTATTAAATATTCACGGCAGCAGACTTATGCAGAATCATGGATAAATTTTTAAGCGGGCGTAAACGAGCATCAGACGTAGATATCAACAAGTAAACAGACGAGCGTGGTTCCGAATATAAAATCAAGTAAATATTCTCAAGAATACTTAAATTTTGGATTCACTAGTACTGAAGTAAAGGAAGAAGAAAGGCCCCTGTGTATCATTTGCTAAAAAATGTTGGCGGCAGACAGCATGAAATCTAATAAACTTAAACGACATTTGGAAACGCTTCATAGTGAATACGTAAACAAACAAAGAAAATTCTTCAAATTAAAATTAAAATCATTTGAAAAGCAAAAATCATTATTTAAAAAAACTTTGTCTGGGAATGAAAAAGCTTTAATTGTCTCTTACAAGTTTCATATAAAATAGCCAGATATAAAAAGCCTCACACCATTGGTGAAGAGCTTATTTTGCCAGCCGCAATTGAGATTGTAGAAATTATGTTTGAAGATAATTTTGCAAAACAATTACAGTCTATACCTCTTTCAAATGATACTGTTGCCCTGTCGAATTGCTGATATAGCTGAAGATGTAGAGTGTCAGCTTTTGTCGAAGTTACGTGACAAATTGTTTTCAATACAACTCGAAGAGGCAACAGATAGTAATAAAGATGCTAATTTCATTGCCTATGTTAGATGATTTGTCAGTAGTAGAAGAATTACTTTTCTGCAAACCAATAGAACTCAAAGCAACAGTACTCGCATTATTTGCTATCTTAAATGATTTTATGAACGAGACAAACATGGGATTTAAAAATTGCGTCGGAATATGTACCGATGGTGCTCGGTCTATGTCCAGAAAATTCCAAAATATTCAAGCACTTGCCACAGTGCGTCTGGACACATTTCATGATCCACAGAGAAGCTTTGGCTTCCAAAGAAATGAGTCCTAGTTTGAATATTGTGTTAACTACGGTTGCAACCGTAGTTAATTATATAAAAATGAGACCCCTGAAATCAAGAATCTTTTCCACACTTTGTAAAGACATAGATGCAGTACATTCAGCGTTACTATTTTATTGCGAGGCAAGATTGCGGTCTGTTTTCCTAGAAGAGGAAAACAGACCGGAAACTGAGAATATTCGCGATAGTTTATTTGTGATGAAATTGAGTACGCGGTCGACATATTCGAGAAATTAAATAACTTGAATCTTCAACTACAAGGAGAAAATACACATATATTGGATACGAGTGATAAAGTTAATGCTTTTTGTAGGAAATTGGAATTGTGGAGCAGAAATTTAAAGGAAGGAAACTTAACAATGTTTGCAAATTTGAATGATTGTATTAAAACTTACAAAGCTGATGAACAACATGTAAAAGTTGTTTTTGTAACCATTGAAAGTCATTTAGCAATGCTAGCAAAGGATTTTAAAAAAGTACTTTCTTGCTGACGACAAACTGATATCAAGTTACAAGTGGGTGAGGGATCCATTTCAAAATACTCCCGAAGGACTCTCAATCGAAGAGGAAGAAACTTTCATAGACTTCACAGCAAGCGGTGAAACCAAAAGACAATTTAGTAATAAATCATTTTTTAAATAAATCATCATTAAAAACAAGGGCATTTCGCATTCTACTACCATTTTCAATATCTTACCTTTGTGAAACTGGATTTTCTGCTGTGGCTTCTCTGAAGACAAAATATAGATAGCTAAATATAGAAAAAGAACTGAGAATGTCTATTTCTAATATTAAACCCACCTTCGAAAAACTTTGCTCTACAAGACAGGCCCGAGGAAGTCACTAATAATTATTAAATTTGTTTTTATTTTAGTAAGTTGTTTTAATTTAATAAGCTAATTATTAAATATGTCGAAATGTATTTTGTTTTGTATGTGTGTGTGTGTTCTTTCCTTTCAGTCACTTAATCAATTTTTTTTAATAACATTTTCCTTTGGATATGCTCACGCCCCCCTAGGGGGGCGCGCCCCACAGGTTTAGAAACACTGCCCTAACCGGATTACTGTTGGGGGAAAAAACGAAACCTTACTCATATGTGGTGGGATTTGGTCTCAGTTTTTTTTCCCAGAATTTGGTTTTTAATTAATAAAAAATTAGCAACTCACTTAACCGAAATAAAAAGCAGCCTATGTTCTATTCCTGACTCTAATCTATCTTTGTGCTCCAAGTTTCATCTAATTCCGTTCTGGCGTGATTGAGTAACACGCATCCATCCAAACTTTCACATTTATAATATTAGTATGGATTATCGTGTAACTTTTTCTGTATTTTGAAGGAAAAAAAAATGTAAATATTTTATAGAATAGTTTTAAATTTTGCAAAGTAATCGAAAAACCATATTCAGTGTTTTATTGAATATCAAATTGCATGAATTTCTTCCATTGTTAAGAGATGAAAAAGTAAGTTTAAATTTCATCCAATTCTGTTCAGCCGTTCTGGCAAGATTGAGTCACAAACATCCATTTAAACTTTCACATTTATAATATTAGTATAGATGAGAACAATTTGTTCTAATCTAGGTTGAAATATTTGATATTTACACCATTTGGAATTTGATAATATTTACACAACATTCGAAGATTTATCGTGAAAAGAGTTCTCCATCAATTCGGAGAAATAACATCACAAGACAACAACAGAGTGTTAGTCAGCACGACTACTCCATATTGAAAGTTAAAATGCAGCAGTCCGAAATCCGAAAAGTCTCTATTCTTCCAAGAAAACCCCGCATTTTATCATTGTCCAAACTCTGCCTTCTCATTTCCCATTCGTCTACTTGGCTGTCTACCTCCCAATAGTTGTACTGCAAATGTCCAACATTTGTAACTCCAGTCTGGAATGAAAAATGACCATCAATGATGCGCCCTCGTAACTGACTGTTCTGGAACACGTGTTAATGATAGTCCCTTCCCAATGGGAAAACATTTGTCATCCAGATGGGTTGACTCTCCTTTCCCCGATAACCTTCTCCCAAACAATGAATCTCACATATGGTCCCTCAGCCGGCATCACCGTTGACCAAATGTGACAACACTCAGCTATAAGAATATCCCCTGTCTGGCAATCTGGAGGCATT
The DNA here is from genome assembly GCA_026543055.1 of Argiope trifasciata. Lineage (NCBI taxonomy): Eukaryota > Metazoa > Arthropoda > Arachnida > Araneae > Araneidae > Argiope > Argiope trifasciata. Next base: position 3,869 of record JAPMOQ010015800.1, on the reverse strand, counting down.
TAACAATGGAAGGTTTTGATAGGTGATGACACAGCTGGCTGGAAATGCCACTTACCGTGAACGGGACAGAGGAGTGTTACACTATCCACTCTCATTCCATCAATAAATTCTTATCCTTCTTCTTAGCAAACCTATTTTTTAGAACGAAAGACGGTTGACGTACAAAATTAGTACATATGTTTGAAATTCAGTTTCGATAACGAAACCCGATTCAAAAATCGGTTAATGCAGAGGTGTCCAAACTACGGCCCGCGGGCCAAACCCGGCCCGCCAAGTGATTTTATCCGGCCCGCGGGGGGTTTTAAAACATAATGATGTTTTCGCCCAAACCTTTTCATTTTCATAAATGTGTATCGAAAAACTACGTGGCCAACAAAACGGAGTTGTTGTACTTGACCAAACACAAATGTCTATCGCGCTGTTAAGTTATAAGACTAAATAAAAAAATATATTTCGGTAACTCAAACATAAAAGAAATTTTATACGCATGCGAATTTTGACGATAAGCAGAGTCTTATTGTTTTGTTGTAAATAAAGCATCAGCAATTTTGAGTAGTTCGCTCAAAGAAGCACTTAAGTATAAATAAACAAATATCGTTTTGATTTCGATAACGTTTTCATGGAATTATTGCACTCTCACCTAGAACTACTACCACAGTAGCGTACCTAGAACTTTTGCCGCCCGGGGCGGCCCCGTTGCTGCTGCGTATAGCCAGGCGCTTAGAAGTGAAATTGATTTATTTCTTGTAGAGAAAAAACATCCTGAATCACTATTATCGGATGCTGCATGGCTCTGGAAGTTGGCTTTTTTTGCAGATGTGGTGACACACGCAAATGCCTTAAAGTTCCAAGGGAAAAACAATTTAATTTGCGATTTATACTCTCAAATTAAAGCATTTCGAACAAAACTACAATTATTCGAAAGTCAAGTGACTGAATGTAATTTTATGCATTTTCCGTGCTGCGACGAATTTAATAAAAAAACTGAAGAACAATTTCCAATTGCATTTGCAGTAAAGATCATCGCCGATTTAAAAGAAAAATTTCAAAAGCGATTTTCTGATTTGGACATGAATTCAAAAGAAATTCGGCTGTTCCAAAATCCCTTTGATTGCAACGTTGCTGAAATTTCAAGCCAGCTTCAAATAGAAATTATTGATCTTCAAGCAAACGAACAAATCAAGGACAAATACAAGGAAGGAAGCTTAATAGATTTTTATAAACATTTGGACGCCAAAGAGTTTCCAAATATGAAGAAATTTGCTCGTAAATTCATTTCAATGTTTGGGACTACTTACGTGTGCGAATAAACTTTTTCTCGAATGAAGTATCTCAAATCAAAATATAGAGCAAATTTATCTGATGATCATTTGCAGTCATTGCTTATGATTGGTGTAACAAATTTTGATCCCAACTATAAAGACATTCTTCAACAACAAAAAAAACAGTTTCATCATTCGCATTAGAAGTTGCATGAAAATATTTCAATTTATATAAAATAATTATATAATTATACTTTGTTTGTTTAGTATTTTGTATTTTCAAGTTACAATAAAATAGTATTAATTAATAGTATTTAATGCTACTTTACTCATAATGATATTTTTCAATTTGTATATACATGTGGCCCGTATAACATGGATCTAATTTCGATCCGGCCCGTGCCGCGAAAAGTTTGGACACCTCTGGGTTAATGAATACAAAGCGGAAAGCATCGCGTACAGCAGTTATAAATTATCCACCATAGAAAATTAATGCTACCGACTTTCCCTCGAATATAGTTAGCTACACCACATACACTAAACACTGTAGAAATTACAAGAACTCTTACGAAAAGCTAATGGAACGAAATATTTTTCACTCGTAGCGAAGTGCAACAGCATTCAAAGAAGGATAGGGGAGGACTTGGAGAATTTCAGATTCCACATCGTATGAATGTGAATTTTTTTTTTTTAATGTAAAATTATTAGGTTGTTCGGAAAGTAATTTCGTTTTTTCCTGACAAAGGATTTAATTGCATTTTTCGCACCCAATTTCATACTTAAACCGCAAAATCATTTTATGTTTTAAGAGCTGATATAGCAAGGCTTGAGTGTGAAAAAGTGCAGCTGATTCTTCGCAGTAGTTTTTGGATGGTGCCCTTTTAAATATGGAGAGCAATAAACAGCATTTTCGTCATTTTTTTTCTTTTTTGCTATAAAAGGTAAAAATGCTGTTCAAGCCAGAAATAAATTAGCCAATATGTGTGGAGAAGATGTGTTAACAGTACATCAGTACCAGAACTGATTTGCAAAATTTTTCCTTCAAATGAGGAGGCCAAAAACCACCTCGATCAGTTTTTTTTACAGCAAAGACCAAAACTTTTATGAGCGTGTAATCATGTTACTACCAAAAGGTATTAGACCAGAATGGCAATTTTATAATTTAATAAATAATTTATTCATTAAACGAAAATTTCTTTTCATTTTGACACAAAAATACGAAATGACTTTCCGAACGACCCAATAGTTGTAATAATAATATTTCTCTACTTACCTATCTAATTAGATGTAAAAATAGTATTTTTGTGTCTATGCTTATCATTTCTATTTATATAACTTTTAATATGAATAGAAAATGTCTTGTATAATCAATTTAAAAAAAACGTCAAAATAGAAGCTGTATGCATTAGTTACTTTATCAGTACAAAATAATACTGTCAGGTTTTTATCATTTTTATGTTAAAATTTGAGTTGAATACTTTAAAAATTAGAAGAGGGAAACAGTCAATTATTTTTATGAGCAATTTTTTTAATTGTACACAGAAAAATATCATTATTAAGACATGGAAGTTCGTTAACCATAAATTTTTTTTAAATTCAAAATTATTTTGATAAAATTGGTCAGCATTATTTAGTATTAATATATTATATTTTCTGAACTAATAACTAATTGATTACATTTTTTTTAAATTAATTTTTCAAACGCATTTTTATCTAATTTATCATTTATTTGAATTGTTAAAGTTTTTAAAATATATTGATTCTATTCAATTTGCTTTCAATTCAAATTTTCAGAGTTCCATTCATTATTGCTGAAGATAATGTTATCAATTTAAATAGACAAGGCTTGATCTAAACATCGATTGAAGTTTTAAAAATTTTAAGAAATATTTTTTTAAAGTTTCTTTATAAAAACTATATCTTATTATAAGACAAAATAAGTTCTATAGTAGAAAATTCTTGAGTTTATGTATTCATGCATGCACGAAAGAGCTTCATTTTTTTTTTTTTTTTTCGCTAAGGTGATTAAAAGTGCTTAATTTTTGCAATCATTTCACACTGCGCAGCCTAGTTAATTAAGTATATGTAGGAATGGATGGGACAGAATGCCCATTCAACCACATGTAGATCAGTGTCTAGGGTCACTGACTGAAGAAAAAGAAACTTTTGAATAAGAAAGTTAAATTTATTTACTGCAAATAATAAAGAAAAAACATTAACAATTATGACAGAACAGGCTATTTACAATAGAAAAAAAAGTATCACCTTTAGATGCCACCAAAGATGAAGCCTAATCAAGTGATTCATGGCGAAACTATGTGCCCCCCGTGGCGTATTAAAGAATCATATTACCGAAACAAACGACCCTCCCTCTCTCTGACCGTCTGCAGAGCGAATGTTCACAGTTAGCTTTTTCTCAAACTTCGCATCACTCGTCTTAGACTTTGGATCAGTGATATTCAATGGAATTCATGATGCCATCTATTACAACAAAATGAAGTTAAATATGGAATAGTAATGTCCGCTAAATAAATCTCTACATATATAAGTAATTTTTAAAAAAATCATATAAGACGATTGTGTTGATTAAATAAATCAAAACTTATA
>JAPMOQ010015770.1:0-12171 GCA_026543055.1 Argiope trifasciata | reverse complement strand
ATTTAATAATTTGCCTTTTAGAACACCAGCGTACGGAAAGATAGATATTTGCTTTTAATCTCATTAAAATGATTAAGTATTAATAACACACCTTATTAATCCCTTAAAATAAATCTTCATCAGTTATTAAAAAATACATATCTCTTTATCCGTGGTATAAATCTTTGATTCAGTTATCCATAAAAACATATCTCATTTCAAAAAGATAAGAAAAAATTCGAAAAATGCAAAAAAGCTAATTTTTAAGTTATCTGTGGATATTAGCTGTCCGTTTCAACTAGGAAGTACATTGTTCAAAATTTCACTATCGTCATTGGAATCTGATAAGTTATGACACATCTGTCTTATCCATTTATATTATTTGAAGATATTCAATATTTATGCAGAAATATCTTTTAAATTCTGATGATTATGTATATTTTTAAATTTTATCTCATAGAAAGTTTGACATTTGAAAGAAAAATATTTGACATCGTTCAAGGCATTGCAACATACTGCCACTCATGGTAAGGAATAACGTGAAATTAACAACAAATTAAATTGTATAACCATTTTGAGAGAGTTTAGTGGTAGGGATTTGAAAATATTTTAATATTTCACAGCATATGCAGTCTGGATTCCTTTCCTTTTGTTTGCAGAATTTCCAAATCTTGGATTTGAGAATTTTGTGTTAATAACTTTATTCGAATTTATTTATGCCTTATGAAAAATTATCAAGATTGGAATGATTACAAGGTCAATGAGTTATTAAAATCAGGAATAATTATTCAAATATTTGAAATTACATACATATAACACATGTATTTTAAAGCAGTTTCGTGGCCGAAGAGAGAAACACTTTTGTAATTTCAAAACTTTGCTTTTTTACAGTCAGGTAGGTATGTTACAATCAAGCAGTGACAAGGTACGTCTGTATTGCAACATTAGAAAGTAAAGAAAAAGAAAAGAGTGAAATATTTTTCTCGATGGTTATATACCATGACATTCTGATAGGGATTTCTTTACACGTGCCGATTTTGGTAAAGGGGAAATAGGCATCTTTTGCAAGTATTTGCTTAGGTTCGCAGATTTTTATCCCTTCAATCGGAGTGTGAAAACTTGTAATTTTAGAGATCGTGTAAATTTATTAAATAAAAAAGGTGGAATTGAATCAGGAAATAAGAGTCCATTTTACAATAATATTTATATCGGTTAAATGAAGATAAAAATTAAGAAATTAATTAAGTTTAAATTATACTTTAAAATACAGTTACATACACACATGTGTAAATATATATACTAAAAATTAAAATGAATGGGAATGTTTGTGTTGGAGCTCTACAGTTCAGAAGATTTAACTCAAATAGAGTGAAAAAAAAACGACTTCAAACAAAATTTCAAATTTAAGAAAAATCAATTAATTTTTATATCGATATTATCTTTAGAATATTTAAAGTTTGAAAAATTTCTTTTTCATGATACCAATTTAATTGTAGCACAAATATTAAAAAAATGGCCAAAAATTTTACAACAGTAGATTTTGTAATTGAAAACCGATTCCAGCAAACATTTGATATCATAATTGTTTCTTTATCTCTGCATTTGGAAGGCTCCATTTACAAAATAAACAAGTACAGGGTTAAATGAAACTAAGAATGGAAATTAAACACACATATTCTTCAATGACCAGCTGATCTTCAAAGTGCTGGCTAGTTCTACTAATAATTGGGAATGTTCGTGTACGTCTGCGTATTTTACTAAATATGGTACAAGTATGCTTTACATGGCTAAAATGTGTTACTATGGGGAATTTTTTACTCTTTAATTAAATTTTTTTAAATTAAGAATTCTACCATATTTAGACTTTTTCTTAGTGAAAAGTACAAAAATGTTACAGCATAAAAATAATTTTTGTACAATTTTTGAATCCAAAGAATTGCCTTTTTAATTAAAATATTTTAATGTCCTATTAACCAATTTCTTTTGATAGTTTTTAATACATTTTTTACATAATATTCAACAATGCATTTGATTGTTGCGGTCGATTTCGGACAACTTTCATTGTTTTATTGAATTTTAGGTAATATAAATGAGTGGAATTTTTTCATTGTTGCAAGTTATATTCGCATACATGTAGGGAGTGAGGCAAAGCCGTCGAACATAGAATCATCAAAATTGGTATGCTGCTTCTTGGATAGTAAGTACTAAGAATGCAATCTTCAAAATCTTCAATAAAATGTCTAATCAAAATTTAATTTTACTATTTTTTCTATAACCTTGGATCATATAATTACATAAAATGATTTAGATATAATTTTATAATAAAAAAATAAGCGTTTTTCTAATTTTAATAAGCTTTAAAAATATATTTCTGTTTATTTTACCTACAACATGTTGCAATAATTACAACACTTTTAAATCATACTCACGAATATTGTGATGATATTAAATACACTTTTTTGCGTGCTACTACTATATTTAAGGAAGATATTTTCTGTGAGAATGTTGGGTATCGAATTGAAGTTGTTGTAAAAGACTACAAAATATGAGCTTGAAGTAATCAGTGTATTTAGGTAATAACTCAATTTTTATAAAATTACAAAAAGGTTCAAAACCTAGTTCAATGAAAGACCTTAGGACTATTAAAATACCGAAACCTGTAATATCAAGTGTCATTAGAAGAAATAGCGTTTTTTATCATGTAGCATAAGCTAATAAAAACACTCTTCAACCAACTTATCAACTGTTTGCGGATGATAAATACTTATGTACTTCTTAACAATTTATAAAGCAGGTGCTAAGAGCATGGCACACGGGCTCAGCACGTTTTATAATTTAAAGAAATAAAATCAGATGAATGATGCATGAAACATTATCTTGCTACATAGTTTCTTATCTCCTTTAATTTTTTAAATTTAATTATGGCTGTTTATAATTATTCATGGATAAGGCATGGAAGCTATGATGAATTTGATGCAATTATACTGATTGTAATTCTATTTACATCATTTTTCCTTGTAAACAGTTTCAAACAAAAAGCTCCACATGAATTTTGTACCGATATGTTATATTTGAATGCTTTTTTTATTATTTGCTTTTTGTAACTCTAATTGCGTTTGTCTTGTCAGCAGTGTCTACGTGTTCTTTTGGTTTCACAAGAAATTAAGTATATACTTGCTTGGTTTATGTTAGATAAGGTATATTCCACCAAACGTTTTAGCCATTGCCGATGCATGCCTTCTTATTGCTTGCTCCAGTATCTATAGATTCATATTTGAATTTCACGATTGATGCTTTTGGATTCAAATATATGGAAATCAACTCTGACAGTTTTCGCAGCCTATAAGGACTTTTTATGGAAGACGCAGACTTCGGCAAGACGTTTCTTTTCACTCCAAACTGGAGAAAATTTATTTAAAATCCCAGTAATGTTGTACCGATATGTTATATTTGAATGCTTTTTTTATTATTTGCTTATTGTAACTCTAATTGTGTTTGTCTTGTCAGAAGTGTCTACAAGTTCTTTTTGTTTTCACAAGAAATTAAATAAATACTTGCTTGGTTTATGTTAGATAAGGTATATTCCACAAAACGTTTTATCCATTGTGTGCGTGCCTTCTTATTGCTTGCTCCAGTATGCATAGATTCATATTTGAACTTCACGATTGATGCTTTTGGATTCAAATATATGGAAATCCAACTCTGGCAGTTTTCTCAGCCTATAAGGACTTTTTATGGAAGATGCAGACTTCGGTAAGATGTTTCTTTTCACTCCAAACTGGAGAAAATTTATTTAAAATCCCAATAAATTTCGTGATTATTGCCGTAATAGATCAAAATGACTGATACTTGAAATAAGCACCTAGAGTAAAAATTATGTTTAAATTGATTTGAATGCCGGACTCTAAATATGTGGTGTGAACAGAATTTTGATAATGTTTTAGTTATGGTTCTAATTTCTTATTGTGAATATTCCCATACAAAATCATCTCGATTTTTATGCTACCTCCATTTTTAAATTTACAAACAATAGCGGAGAAATAAAAAATGTCCTACATTTTTTTTTGAATTATTGCTGAATAAAAAAAGTACATTTAAAGAAAACTCTGTATTCTACTGTGGTTATTCTGTGATCTTCTGCGCATTCTTTAAAATCTGGATATATAAATTTAGGTATATACATACATATCACATAAAAATAAGAGAGAGAAGTATTCAGTAAATTCATACTGGTAAATGATTTCTTTGACTTCTATAACTGCATGAAAATATTCTCAAGTTACATTGTGCTTGAAAATTTTTAATATAAATGGAGATATTTAATATCTTTAATTTCGACAAGCGAATTAAATATGTATTTATTTTTACATCTAGCCTTCTTCAGCAGCTAGTTAGTTATCCATCATGTTAATAATATTAACTAGTCATCCCAACCATCTATAATGAACTATATCTTGTCACAACGAATAAAAGTTTATTTTTAAATTTTTTTTTTCAATAAACCTATAATAGGTTAGTTATGTTTATAAATATATTTCTGGTTGGTTGGTGTTTTATGGCGCAAAAGCCATATGTGGCCATACTGCGCCAAGCACAAGCTTAAGAATATAATTCTGAAAGATGTTTTAAAATTTTATTTTGCAATATCTCTCAAAACACGAAAGTAATGGTATGATTGCTGACATATTTAGAAGATAATGAAAGTTTATAAGAAAAAAACGAAATATGTGCAATATCTAGCACTAGAGAAATCTGTTTTTCTGTGCATAGTAAAGTGGAAATGGAATTCAGTAATACTTTTGAAAATGAGTCTTTCAAATCTATGGTGTGATTGATTTACTACAAATAGATGATTATTGATATATCTGAAAATTATGGATTTTCTTATGAAAAAAAAAAGAAAATAACACCGGTGGTTGGAGGTAAGGAATTGATTCTTTGATTTTTCTGCCCATTTTAAATATTCTTGATTGTTTTCATGGCATTTATTTCTTGCATCTTTTTTCTTGCTTATATAGATTGTCATAGTTTTTTGTTTTGTTTTATTACATCATTATTTCTACTTGCATTCTCAAACAAAGGCAATACAAAGCTGATCTTAAGGCCATTAACTGCTCTTTTTACTGTTAATTTCTAAGTGGAATGCAGGGGAAGATATATACCATCTGTCAATTTTAACCCTTATTGGTCGTTAGATTTTTGTATATGGTATAGTTAACAAAGCACTGCCATCACAAGAGAGATGATGTATAAGGGTTGATGAATAGAGGCAGACATGAAAGAATATTTTCTTACAGCTTATTTATATCCAAAGCACTGTAATTAACTTTTAAAGAAATATATTTGATAAAAATATTTTTGAAAATATCATCGGTTGACTTAAGTGTTCAGCTAAATAAATGCATTATTCTTCCTATTGGATTAAATTTTTTTAACTTAATTAAAGCAAAAGTTATTATTTGCTTCTCAAATTTACACTACCGTACTACATTTTAATAAAAGTATGACATCGTAAATATTTTATTAACTCTTTTACTTTTATTTTCTCACATTTAATGCAAAATCATGCAGCTTTAATTTTTGCTCTTTTTGAATTAACCTTAATGCCTTTAAATTTTTCACTTTGGCTTTTTCTACCTTTGATTTTTTAAGGACTACTACATGTTACAATTGTTTTAAGGACTATTCCTCAAATTCAAAATTGAGAAAGAAAGAATGATTACGATTAGAAGCATTTATTTAAATAGTTCAATTCAGTTAGTTCAGTTTAATTCAATAGTTCAGTTTATGGTCCAATTATTTCTACTATAATATTGTTGCGAATCTATGATGTCACTTCCCAGAAGTTCCGGTTCTATCGCCGGAAATAATGATTTACAGTATTCTGTAGTGAACGCTGCCGGATGCCCTTAGCCAATGATCTCAGAGTTTGGCCCAAACTTGGCGATCATTTGGCGACTTTGGTGACAAAATGGATGATACTTAGAATTTCGAAAATTTTATCGTGCATTAGGAGCCGGGATAAGCCTAATTGGTCTACAAATTTCCAACTCCACCTCCTGGGAACTATAAAAGGACGACAGTCTCTAGCTGTCAGCATTAGGCATTCATTCTGACATGTAAAGCAGACATCTCAGCATTCACCGAAGGTGATCACGGTAACATATTGACCATTAGGTTCTACTTATTATGTTATTACCGTGGATAAGCCCTTGCCGGGCTAGATGCCCCGTCAACTCAACCCATACGCTGTCAGCATTAGTAGCAGGAATCATCTATAAATAACGAGTCTTCGAGAGGATAATCTATTGTTGTCTTTTGAGGAAGCAGCTTCCAGTCATGTAGCCAGACTTATGGTAATTATACAGCTAAGTGAGGGACAGTGAGAAGTTTTAGCCATCTGTAGAGTGAAGCTCTGAGGATCCCCTTTCCTTTTGAGTTCGATCCGAACCCTTTGTGTGATGAGGGCATTGTTACTTGGGGCCTACTGTTGTTATTATGTGCTGCTGTGTGTTCTTCTCGACTGTAAATATTTGTCGTCTTTGTGATGCCCAGCCCTCATGTAAATAAACTCGTTGTGCTTCTAGTGAAGGACTGTTTATTGTGTTTTCCACACCAGACTCATCCACTACTTCTAAACAAACCCGACGGATCGGTGATCAGTAACTATATAAAGAAGTCAAATAACAAGTTTTTATTTTAGAAACTTTTTACAGAAATTGTACTGAAACAAGATTAGACAATTTTTCTTATATTTAAAGACATAATACAAAATTAATATAAAAAGATTTAAAGATATAAAAGGAAAGTGACAAGTGTGTTCAATCTAGGCGATGCTCCAAATTCACATTCTACCATATTAGATTTAAGGGAAAAGGGAATAGTAGCTCATTTAGAATTTTGGTTCATGCTTGCGGTATTTCAAGATATCACAGATAGTCTTTGTAGTACACATAAATGCTGAGCAAAATAATAGAAATATTCACCTATGTAGCCTACCTAAAAGGCTGTCTACACCACCCATGGCGAGAGAAATTGCTCGACTTAAGGCCTTATCACACGGCAAAATATCTTCGGCACTTTCCGTCAGCAAACGACAACCAAAGTGACGTCAGTTGTGTGACGTCACTTTCATAGTTTCACATAATTGGTTGAATTTCGTTTGTGGACAATATTTCCGACTACATTTTCGAGCTGGTTAGAAAAAGTTGTCGATTATGGAACTTGCTTGACAGGTTTTTGAGGGTAGAAAAGGAAAAGTGCTGACGAAATGTCATCGTGTGATAAGACCTTTAGCAAACAGGTTTTCCTTCATAGCTGTAGAAACACTAGAGGAATGGTCCCATCGTTGATGAATACTTTCTTCTGACTAACCAGTTTAGAATATGCCCATAATATGAATCATTTTGAGAAGAGCAGGAATTTGAGGGAGTTAATACAATGAATGTTTTACTGCCATTTATGGATGCTGGAAGATCAATATTTAGTTAGTTATTAATATTGAAGATTCCGAAGATTGCTTTAGGCATAGGACATTTTGATGATTTCGGCGTTAGGGAGGAAAGAGAGCTCGTTCACGAAAAGAGAAAAGAAATTTTTTCTATATTGTGTATCCGATATTTCTCGATGTGAATTTAAATTGTATTTGGCTTTAAAAGTATTTCTTTGATATAGCTTATTTGATCGAAATGTTGTTTTAAAGCTCCATAATTATTTTTCTTGATACACTTTTATGTTCTCTTCTGTTTAAATATTGCATTAAAGTATTGGAAACTCGGAGGGAATATATTTGAAAAATCACCCTCGATATATAAATAATAAATATATTTCTCATTCTTAGTTCAACTATTTTTATAAAGCAAATTGATACGTTTTATGTTAATTTCTACCTCCAATTTTTTTTTCTTCGCTCAAAATAAACAGATACAACTGAATTTTGTGTTTTAAAGCAATCTAAGTTTCAAAGAATATAATAAAGTATCTTGTTATATATTTTCTATTTCTAGATATATATTGTATAAAAACAGGGAATTGTGTGTCCAATTTTTTTATAATGTGATTCCTTTTTAAAGTTCTTTAACGAACTGAATAAAATAATTTCTTTCAAATTCATAAAAGAAACAATACGATTATTTTTTAAAAAAATATTTCTATTTGAGAAGGTATTAACATTAGTTTTTAATATTTAGTTAGTTATTAATATTAGTTTAGTTGTTAATAATTAATTATTAGTATTTATACCTTGCTGTAGATGAAAAAATAGCAAAATAAATTAAATTAAATGTTTGAAGAATTTTGTTAGGAGCATTAAGAGGCTGATACATCTTAAAAGTCTTTAACAACGTAAACTATCTTAAGATACTTTTTCAATAGTTTATCAAAGAAGATATACTTCTAAGATAAAGTAATAGATATACAAAATCTTTAAAAAATTCAAAGATTTTGTATTAGTTTTAGAGTATTTTGAAGTATTTTTTGGTTGATATGCTAATGAGGATTCTTCTTTAAAGGATAAAATTGTATGTATAAATAAGATAGCTTTCGACGAATGTTGTGCAAAGTGCAGCACGATTTTTAATTGCGTGTTTTTAAACACATTTTAATGCATAATAAGGCAAATAAATGCTTCGATGGTGCATGGACAATAAATTATTTTTTAATATTTAAAAGTGTAACATTCATAGCTATGCGTTAAAATCACAATGCACTTTTTTTAGTAAATGAAGAGTTTTGAGTTGTTAGTTTTTAGCTTCATTATTTTCCCAACTATCTCATCAAAATTATTTGACGACACGTCTATACCTCAGTAAACATTTCTTTAAAAAAATGGCGCGTTGATCCTAAAGGTTCGCTATACCTGATATACACAATAAGCAGAATATGTGTTCATCTACTAAACTAACACATGTTAAATTCCTGTAATAATTTCATACTTAAATATTTTTTCTTGAGGTAATCATATACCTTAAATTATGCCTAAGCAGGTTTAAATCAAATTAAAAAAAACCCTAATACTAAATAAACCAACTGATCGCCACACGCAACTGATCTGAAATGATACGTACGGATGTTTCAAAGTAAACCGACAGCAATTTTTTACGTATTCAAAGAAATGAAATATGCGATTATGTTTATGACATGACTTTTCTCATAAACATAATCGCATAAAGATAATAATTGTTTATATTTAATTGTACATAAACATAATAATCTCATAAGCATAATAATTGCGAAGAAATAAAACTTCAGTGTTTTACAAAAGTCACCTGTAATCTTCAAGCGGATTTTTACAATTGAATTCAATTCATTTTTCAATTTATCAATCAATCAATTTCAATTAATTAATAATTCAATAATTAATTTAATTTAATTTTGTCAATTCTTTTCCACATTTGAAAAAAGTTTCTTTTTACCATTTCCTTCTCCACTGCGTCACAGAAATTGCCCCCTTTTAATATTGTTAAAATTAAAAGGGGGCAAAAAAATGAAAACATACCATTTTGTAAATAAGAAACAATAATATAATGCTTTGCTAACGAAGATATTTAATCTAGCAAAATGAGGTAACTATAACGCCTTCTTTAGCTCATCAATTTTAAGGTATTAGTTTTTTACATTTAAAAGTTGGATGCACACATAACTTCCATTAAAAATATTGCAATAGATTTTTCATTTTGATCTTTTCTTCAGTAGTGCAATGATCAAACATTAACATTTATCTATTTAGTTTATTTCATTTTCACATTTTTTATGTGAAATATTTAAAGAAGAAGAATTGCAAAAAAAAAAAAAAAAAATTCGATCCTCAGATTTTGATGTTTCTCCATGTTTCAGAAGTTTCTAGGTGTGAAGAATGTAATTTTGTAGTTATATCTGTTTGTCTGTCAACAAATAATGCAAGAAACGCATTCAGCTACAGTGATGATAGCTCATGAGTAATATTAATTCAAAATTCGAAAATTTTTCACTAAAGTGTCGTCAAAATACATCTAAGAGAAGTTTGTCTTCTTAAAAATACTTTTAAAAGCGTTTAAAAATGTCAAGAAAAAAAAGATACTTTTCCTTTATATGGGCGCAACAAAAAAGTCGCCAAATAATCGTTAGTCGGGAAAAGTGAAAAAACGACACAAAGTCCCCAAAAAATAAATTACGTCAAATTTCACGCAGTTACACTTGGCGACTTTGTTCGCGTTTTGTTCACATTGGCGACATTTATTCTGTCATTCTTTTCGCTTGGCGGCTTGACCTGCGTTTGGCTCAGGTTGGTGACATCTTGCACCCGTATAATGGAAAAGTATCCCTCAAAAAACTCAAAGGATGAAATTTAGTGTATATATACATCAAGTCTATGAAATTTAGAAAGAGATACTGGCGTGTATATGTACGTGTGTAAACGAAATAATAATAAAAAGTGACAATGTGAATATAAAAAATTTGATATTCGATCTTTTAGATAAAATTGTGAGATCTTGATACTTCTTGGAGCGAATAGGCGGAAAGTAAAACTTCAAAATTTGTTCTCGACTTTCTTCATCATATTGTGAATTGCAAAAGAATCTTATTTCGTCCTTCCTCTCAGAAGTTAGATAGGAATGCTCAAATTTTGCTATAAAGGAATCATAATCTTTGATCGATATAAAACATGTTATTGCTATTATAAAAGTGATTAAATTTGCAAAGTAGAAAAATGATACGTAGATATACAAAGCTAAAATATTATAATACGGCAATATTTTAAAGTGGATATTTGAATCATACTTGACTTTTTTACTTTATATGGAAATTAATATATATATTCGTGTATAAATTAACTTTTAATTAACAACCACATGCGACCACAGAGTATATGCAACATTTTTATTAAGTTTGAACTAAATATTTTTCATATTAATTTCTTTATTAATATTCCTTAATTCAGATATATACTATTAAATAAGTTAAGTTTAAGATATATTCTCCTACAGTGGTTTTTATAATGGTGCTGTAAGTTGCTTGAGTATGAAGGCAAGTGTGAATTGGGAAGTTTGTGAGCTCTAATATCTAAAATATACGATTTTCTGGTATATGAATTTGTGCTGCCATCTAGCGAAGATATTTAAAACAAAAAGGTAAATAAATTTATCTGATACTTTTAAAGGATTTAATTTAAAAGATTTCTAAAAAGTTAAAAACCAAAACTCTTAAATAAAATTTTTAAAATAAGTTTCTTAGAAATGCTTTCGAAATCATACACATTGAATAAGCTAGAATAGTGTTTTATATCTTTAAAATGAAACATATAAAATGGTTTTTATTATCAATATTTTATTATTTAAACCAGCTAAGGTGTATTTTATTGAGATTGGTGTTGTTGATACATATAATTATATTTGGTTTCAATCCCATTTATTGTCCAAATCTAAGGAATGAAGGGAAGGTATGAAAATAAGAATGCAACAATAAAAAAAACTTTTTCCTTTTATTTTTTTCTCTTATTTTTACATAAAAGTCATTTAAAGTGTTCATAAATGATTTTCAGTACAATAACATTTTATTTATTCTATTAAAAAAATAAAAAAAAACTTCTTAAAATTCCCCAAATTAACCTTTTAACTAACGTTTTGACAATGTGTCTGTTAATTTCCTAATTTAAACCTCCTTAAAATTAAAGAATTCTCTTATAAAATACCACCTAGATAATAAAGATTTAGCAAATCTAATTTTTTATTATTTTAGGAGCATATACTGATTAACTAATACACAAATATAATTTGTTTTCATTGGAACAATTTGTTTATCAATGTATGTAAGTGTGTGTGTGTAAATATAATTTTTGAAGCAAAGTCTTGGTCAAAAACAGGGAAGAAGATATTTTGACTCATTTTTATTATATACTGGGATGCATGATTTAAGTACAAAAGGTATGGATAAGGCACGTCCATTCACAACGCGATACGAGAAAAATTAGCGTAAAAAAGATGAAGAATATTTTCCCCAGTGCTCATACATTGTGAGATCCAGCAAGGGAATTCTTAAACATGCCGAATTTAGGTAAGGGAATTATAGGGATTTTTTAGAAGAATTTGTTTAGATCAGCAATTTTTATCCCATTTTTTATTTATTCACTTGAAGCGTGGGAATGCCAGAAGAAAGCATTTTTACAGAGCTTTCTGTTGCGTTAATTAAATAGAAAAAGTGGAATGCTATCAGGAA
>JAPMOQ010015767.1:0-11859 GCA_026543055.1 Argiope trifasciata | reverse complement strand
ACGTCACCAAAACATTTCCTCAACATATCGATTTTTGGTGTGCAAAATTTAGTTTCAGAATTCGCCAAGATTTGCTAAATCACGCTATATACGCTTGCTGTTTAATTAGAAAAAAACATTGATATAGTGATGCAAGAAAAATTCAAAAAACCCTAGAAGAGAGGACAGACTGATGTTATATAAAAAGAGCAATAAAATAAACGTTTTTTTTAATCTGAAAAATTCATTATATTAAAATATATCTGATTAAAATTTCTAATTTTACATTTTTTTATGTCAAAACACATTTTATGTATGGAATGTGAATATTTGCGTAACATTTTATCAGCAAACGTGCGAAATAATAGATTTATAAAATGATTTTTACCGGAATATTGTTCGAATTAATTTACATCACGAGTTTCTGTTTCATTCATCTAGTGGCACTATAGTCAATGATATATCCAATTAGGGTTTAAACATTTAGGATATCCTTAGATAGTCATATGGCTTATTGAGTGCCACAAGAATTATATTTTTCCTCTCGAGCTGCACTCGTCACTGCTGACTGTCCTAATTTGTCTTATTAATCCTCCAGTGAAATGAGAATGAAATGTCTGAAACAAAACAAAATGAAATAAGTTAACAGACAAATTTACATTTATCTTGTAAAATTATTTTTAAAACTTCATTGACTCTAAACAATAATTTCACAAAAAAATTAACTACATGACTCAGCTACTACACGGTATAGTTTAACATCTAAAAACTGCTAACACAACACTTTTATGCAATAAAAAGTGTTTGGTAAATTAAAAGCGGACCTCTGGATCGTGTATTAGCAAGTATTATGTTTAAAATTTTATTTACTAAAATTTTTTTAAAATAGTGGTAATTTATACATTGCGTTTATCGATATTATAATTTTCTTTCACTAATAACTGAATCAGCGATAAATAATTAAAACTACAGTCGCCTAGTAGGGCTATTGGAAGTTACTTTTAAAACAATTGCTTATAACCTCTACTCTAAATAGATTTGCTTTCTGTAAAGTATAGATTGACGTATTTAATTCAAATCACAAAAATAATTTAATCTTGACTTCTGTATATTTAAAATTTAAAGAAATCTGTTTTGTAAAAATTAGACTAAAATGAATATATACAAATTCTTAAGAACATAATAGCAATATTTTCTTCTTTTCCTATTTCAATGTATTCTGACATCGAAGCGAATTTCATTCCATAAATGTTAACAAGTCAAATTTTATATAATCCAAAATATTTGACAGTTAACCTTATTTCTGAAACATAGAAGGTAATATGAAAATGCAATATATAGTCTATGGCTGCATGATAAGTTATCCATGTCGAAATTTTTATAATTAATTGGAAGGAAAATGCCATTTATTCGCACAGAAAAAAAAGAATGATTGCTCTACGTATGTACTTGAAAAAGTGTTATTAATGATTAGAATCTTTTTAAAATAATGTTCTTCGAAACTGTTCTATGGTAGTAAAATTATCACTCCTCGAGAATTTACAAATTCAATCTTCTTAATTCTGTTAATAGGATAAATCCTTTATGTTCGTTCGAACTTTGAAATTACGACACGTGTAGAAACTAAAAACGATGCAAGTGAAGTACACAGATAACTGGGTGGACCTGCAGCAGTCAAATTTGGTACTTTTTATGTAGCAGAAGCTGAAATTTTAAAGAGAGCATATTAATGAAATTTATAAATTCTTCTATTAATTGAAAATTAATTCCCAGTTTAACATCCTTTCAGAAAAAATTGAGTCACAGAAATATGTTTTATACTACTTTAAAATTAAAAGAAATATTTTTTCACTGAGTCAGTTCCGGATTAGTGTAATCTAATCTCCCGTTTAAAAGAATGAATCATTATTTAAAATGTTATGCTTTGTATAACAATTGTGATATTCTATAGTTTTTGAATTATTTGTAACTAATTATTACTAATTTACCAAAATTATTCTAACTAATAATAGCTATTTCATCTTTACTTTCAAATGAAATAAAATAGTACATTTACACTGTAAATCACTAGTATTAATATTAATTACCTACATTTCTATTTCACCCGAAAAGATTTGCATATTATAATAACTCAAATATTATGAAGAAAAAATTCCTATTTCAGTTTAATTTTAATGTTGCATTTAATTGCTTGAATTTTTTATTACATTTTATATAAAAATCTAAAATTAATAATCTTTGAATATTAATTCTTGAATATTTGAACAAACTAATGGAAAAGAAATTATAGATGTCGCTGCAATTATTATTGTTTATTAATGCATAAATAAAATGAATTTTGAACTAATTCCATGTTTTTGTTAGGATTTACGGGTAATAAGCCTCTAGGAATTATGGTCTTAACTTAACATTTGTAAGACTTCGGATTTTTATGACATGCTTTCATACATTTTGGAATCGTAAAGTTTAATGGAAATATTATAAATTGTCCGTTATTATGTGAAAGAAATTGCGAATCGGATTCTTAAGATGAAAAAAATAATATTATTGAAGTATGGAGGTATATTCAAGGACGAACCGGTATTATAAAAACGCAGACAATTCAAAAAATGCTTTCAAAAATAGAGAAAACGATGCGCAATTCTTTAGAATTTCAAACGTCTTTATGTTTTGAAAGCTAAGATTTTATTCGTTCGGATAATCCATTTTCATAGAACTACTGAATGCATAGCCACTAACATTAACAACACTTTATGCTTTAAACTTTTTAATCGCTATCTTTCCGTCAGGGCTGGGAAGCGTAATGAGTCTCATTGATGCTGCATATTTAGCAGAATTCAAACCATATTAAAAAGCATATCATTCGGTTATATTACTTTTGAACTGAAATGCAAGGTTTGAATCCAAGAACAATAGTTTTAATTTATTAATAAGTATATATAGATATATATATTTATACTTAATATCATTTTAGAATACTAATAGAGTTAGTGAAAGCTGATGGTAGTGAAGATGAAACATCAAAATTAAAAGTTTTGGGCTCTATGAAGAATATATTTATAATTATTTCAAGTGAATCATTATGAATGAAATTTCATTGAATGTTTTATACCGTGTAAAAGTCAATGGAGAAAAAAATTAAAAAGATTCAAAGACTATTCATCATCGTATCTTTCGCATAAATTACCACTATTATAGAACAAAATAATTCAAAATAAAATTATTGTAAAATCTGTAATAATTGGTATTCAATGAATTATCAGTTTTTAAATGCTGTTATTATAAATATAGAGCAGCAGTGTAATATTTGATTAATGGTTAAATTGAGTGTAGCGTTTGGCAGATAATTATATGTAGGATGAGGTTATAGTCCAATAACAGCACTGTTTTGCAAAAGATGTTTAATAGAAGAACGACACAGGACAGGTACACAAACATTTAGGTTAAATGATTAACAGAATGATAGTGATAAAACAGAGATAGTAGAACAGCATCAATCATATTGTCAGCCTCTCTCAGCTGCACTTCAACTCATCGTCAATCGCCAAGCTTGTCTGAGCTTCAAGTGACTGGGTGTTTTGTGCGTCCGCGCTCGTACTACGGCAGCGCCATCTGTGTATAGCCGGGGAAGGCACGTCATGCTACAGGCCGTCCTGACAATTTCAGCTGTCCACAGCGGGGAGGTTATGTGAATGAAGAATCTACAAAGACAAAAAAAGACAAGACAGACAAAGAACGTAGACATAAACACAAAATAAAAAATGTCTCTGAATAAAGCAGTGAGTGAAGTGTCAGGTTATTCTGCTCCAGAGTTTCATATGATCAGCTGCAGTGGAAGTAGAGTTTGGTCCATCATGCTGGCCAATTTTTCTGACTTCATATCGGTTATGAGGTTTGACTTTTAATACTTCGTATGGTCCAAAAAATTTAGGACGTAGTTTCAGTCCAGGACCGAACTGGGTACGTCGTATTGCTACTAAGTCACCTGTTTTATACTGATGAGCAGTCTTACGATTCTTGTTGTAAGTGCGTCGATTTTCCTCTTGGATTTTCAGGATGTTTTGTTTAGCTTCGTTTCTGAGTTTCTCACGATCTGTAATAAAAAAGTGGATGCTTTCCTGTTCGAGAAGCTCAAGGATGTGCAAATCTTGTTTTGTTCTTAGTTTCACACCGGTTAAAAGCTCAAAGGGTGTGGTTTGTGTGCTTCTTAAAACTGTAGAATTAAGAGTCTGTTGGACTGCTGGGACGAATTTAAACCATTTAGTGGGGTCGTCAATCGAAAGTTTGGCCAAAACTGGAATGATGGTGGCGTGAATTTTTTCTACTTGTCCGTTACCTCGAGGAATTCCAGTTGTAATAGTCAAGTGTTGAATTTTTTCAGTTTCGCAATATTCTTGAAATTCTTTGGATGTGAATGCACTTCCTTTATCAGTTATAATGCGATGCGGATTTCCAAATGTTATTTCTTTTTGTTTAAGTTTCTCTATGGCGTTTTGTGAAGATGTGGTCTTAACGGGATAAATCCAAGTAAATTTTGTGAAGGCGTCAACTATTGTAAGAATGTGGTTGTAGTTTTTGTTAGTCGAGGGCAGCGGTCCTAAAAAGTCGACGTGATACGTACTGAAAGGGACGTCATCCTTCGGAATAGGGTTTAATAATCCTTCACTTTTGCCTCGCTTTTTGTTAACCAGAATACATTCAATGCAGTTGGATATTACATCTTCTACACATTTACGCATATGCGGGAAATAAAAACTTTGTTTCAGAATATTTTCTGTTTTATTTATACCGAAATGTCCTTTACAGTAGAAATGTTTAACAACTTCAGTTTGCAGTTGTTGAGGGACAACCAAGAGATCAGAATCGTTTACAATTTTGTATAGTATGTTATTCTTCATAATAAAGTCGTTAATTTGTTTGTTCTTCAAAAGGAGTTTGATGGAGTTTATGTATTCATCAGCTGTTTGACAGTGAACAATTTTAGAAGTTAAGTCGTCATGGGTTATCATCATAATGGGATATCGACTTAAATAATCGACATGCTGCATTTGTTTACCAGGGCGATGCAGAATTTCATAGTTAAAATCTTCTAAAAACAATGCCCATCTAGCAATTTTGGGTGTTAGCTGTGCTTTGCTCATCGTTTTTTGGAATGCTGCACAGTCTGTTACAATTTTAAACTTAGGGCCTATCAAGTAGTTACGAAATTTTTTAAGAGCTTCGATAATGGCCAATACTTCAAGTTCATAACTTGAGTAAGTTTCTTCTTGGGGGGATGTTTTTTTGCTCATGTAGTGAATGGGATGAAATTTATTATCGTCAGATTGTTGTAGGAGAATTGCACCGTATCCGAATTTTCTGGCGTCAGTGTGTAATTCTAATTTTGCACCTCGTCTGTAAATGTGCAATACAGGATTTTCAGAAAGTTTTTTCTTCAAAGTTGCGAACGCTGAGTGTTGTTTGGGACCGAAATAGAATGGTGTATTAGCACGCAATAAGTCGTTTAAAGGTTTGGCTATAATTGCATAATCTTTAATAAATTTTCTGAAGTAGCTCGTGAGTCCGAGGAAACTTTGGACTTGTTTCACATTTTTGGGCTGTGGGAAATTCTGAACAGCGGCAGTTTTATCTAAAGAAGGACAGATTTTACCATCTTCTATTATGTAACCGTGAAAGTCAATTTTAGATTTCAAAAATTTACATTTTTTCAAATTTAGTTCCAATCCGTATTCCGATGCTGTTTTTAATACAGTGGCTAAGCACTGTATACCTTCACGCTCATTAGAACTGGGAATAATGATGTCATCCATATAGATAATAACAATATCTTCTCTAAGCAAATCACGAAATACATTGTTGATAAATCGTTGAAAAATACTTGGGCTGTTGCAAAGGCCAAATGGGACTTTGTTAAATTCATACTGGGGATCGTGTGTTACAAATGAGGTATATTTCTTACTTTCTTCCTCCATTTCCACATGGAAGAATCCATTTTTTAGATCAATGGTTGAGAAAAATTTGCCTGTATGCAATTGGTCAAGTACATCTTCAATTATGGGTAAGGGATACCTATCTTTAACCGTTTTTGCATTGAGCTTACGGAAGTCGATGCAAAGGCGTAAATTACCATCCTTTCTTTTACATAATACTAGTGGAGAACAGAAATCGGAACAACTGTTTCTAATGATTCCTTGGTCTAACCATTCGGTTATTTGTTCATTTACTTTCTGTTTTTCAGGGAAAGAAAGTCGTCGAGCACGTTGGCAAACGGGAATTTCATCTTGCAAAACCATTCTCATCTTTAATTTAGTATCTTTAATTTTATTAGGTTTATAACTAGTAATCAAAGCAGACAATTCTCTTCTAATATTTGGGTCAATAAATGAGTTAAATCGAAAGAGCATTCATCCAATACATTAACATGAAATAGGAATTGATCATCGTCATCATTATTAAAACGAATTCCGTCTTTATCAAAAGTAAATTGAGTTTGTTGAAAATAGTCAATGGCAATAATTACATCAATAGGAAGTGTAGAAAGAGAAGACACTTTGAGAACATGAATGGTTGCAGGAAGGTTAATGTTTTGAATAGTAATCGAATCTTGGAAGGAACCGATACTTTGAACTTTACCATGGCCTATTCCTGAAAAAGTTGTTTGGGAAGTGTTCAATGATGGGGAACCAATTTTAAAGTATGTTTCTTCGTTGATAATGGTTGCTTGCGAGCCAGTGTCGCACAGAGCAGTTAGTGAAATATCAGCAAGTGTAATTGGGACAAGCATGGGATTTTCGGAAAACTCTTGCATAGAAATTTGGCTTACAGTTTTCTGAGAAGTAGAAGCTTTAGGGTTGGATTTTGATTCAAAGTTCTTAGGGTTTTTTGGGCAATTAGCGTGAACATGACCGAAATTTTTGCAGCCATAACAAAGCTTGCCTTGTGGTTTATTCATACAGATGGAACTCTTGTGACCTTTCAAACCACAGGAGAAACAAATTAGAGGTGGAGAACGTTTTCGATCAAATTTTGTAGAACGATTTGCGTCAAAAGTAGAATCATATTTTCTGTCACTATCATGTCGAATAGATTTTGAAGCACTGAACAGTTTCTCATAGATTTTTAATTTTTCCTTAAATTCAGAAATTGACTTGCATCCGTACAAAATAATTTTGTTGTTAGTAAAATCTGGAATACCATTAATCACGTATTCAATAAGAATCGTCGAGAGAGCCTTTGTGAGCCAAGTCTCTCATAGCTAAAAAGTATTCTTGAAGTGTTTCAGATGGTTTCATACGTCGAGATTCCATTAATTGGTGTAATTGGATGCTATTTATTTTATCCGAAAATTCATCGAGTAAGTGCTGTTTCATTTGTTCCCAAGTAGCAATACCACGAATGGATCGCATTAAGGTCAAAGCAGGACCTGCCAAACACTTCTTAACAAAAACAAGTTGATGAATGGGATTAATTATTTGGTGTAACTTGAAAATATCTTCGACATCAGAAATGAAAGTTTCGACATTGTAACTGTAGTTGGATGAAAAAGGTTTAATAAAATCTACAATGTCTTTTAGACTAAAAGCCTGGAAAGAATTTACACCAGTTCTCTGCATTTCAATAGAAGAAGTTTGATCCGAATCAACTGAGGGAACGGAAGTATCACGATTAATATTAATTTGCAATGATAGGTTTGCATTTCGCGAATGTGTGCAATCGGTTACGTCAGTTCCACGCGCAGCTTCTGTGTCAAGGTCATCTGTTTCGCTTACGTCACTAGTTTCGGTTTGCAAAAATGAGAAATCACTTAGCGATTTCAAAATGGTATCGCAACATGATTCGACATCAGTTGAAAACTCTAAATGAAGTGAGTTACAGATAGCAATCAAATCTTTAAAAGTGAAATCTTTGAGGATCCTTGTTTTTGCTTCATCAAACTGGAAATCAGGTTGAAAACCAAAAAATTTCCTTAATCGGGAACGATTTTGTCTATCACCCTCTTCATTAAATATTAATCGATGCAAAAGTTTAATATGGCTAGTGCTACCAGTTTTCAGGGACTGGGCTATTTTTGGAAAATCATTTAACTTAGCCATAATTCCAAATTAGAAAGAACTTATACACACAGAAAATGTATACTCAAAATTTTAAATAATAAATCAAATGCGAAGTGTAATAAAAATATCGAAACTGCAATTCTATATTAATTCAAAAACAAAACAGTCGCAATAGAATAAAGTTATCTTCACATTTAAAAGCACAGTTCAACATTAATTCAGAAAAGAAATTCTTAATGTCATTCTTCAAATATCAGAACACAATTCAATATTAATTCCGCAAATAAATTCTTAATATCATCAATCTTCAAAAAATAAAAAAAATAAAACTTCAATAGAATATTATTAATCATCAAAGTTTCGTTTGCGCCGAAAGCGGAAGTTATGGCGGATTGTTTTAACGATGACCCTTTATTTCGTCTTTAAAACAAAACCAAGAACTCAATGATTCGCCAAGTTATAATTATGCATCTGTAATAATTATTTATCAAAATATTAATTATTCACATCAAAGTTAATTATTCATCAACATCAAGTAGAACTAATCATCGAATTCACAGTTCCGTTTTCATCAATATTTCATCATACTAAAAATTTAACATCAAATTTATTTCTTCATCAAACTTCGGAAAAGAAAGTCATCATCAAATTTTATATTCCATCAGAGTTAAAAGAGCAATCCGTCAGCCATCTTATATTGCTTCAATTTATCAATCATCAAGTACGGAAATATTTTGAAAATAACTCACCCAGTTGCTGTCAAAAGATGATCCATGTTTGGTGTCTAGGGATTTCAAAGTCCAGAGCCGGTCGAGGCCCCATGTAGGATGAGGTTATAGTCCAATAACAGCACTGTTTTGCAAAAGATGTTTAATAGAAGAACGACACAGGACAGGTACACAAACATTTAGGTTAAATGATTAACAGAATGATAGTGATAAAACAGAGATAGTAGAACAGCATCATATTGTCAGCCTCTCTCAGCTGCACTTCAACTCATCGTCAATCGCCAAGCTTGTCTGAGCTTCAAGTGACTGAGTGTTTTGTGCGTCCGCGCTCGTACTACGGCAGCGCCATCTGTGTATAGCCGGGGAAAAGTAACAAATGTTACCTACGTATGAGAAAGGTAAAGTCATGAGAGAATTAAAAAAAGATCAAAATGCTATTTTTAAATTCCCCATTCGCGTTTTATCATTATCAAATTAATATTCTTTTTATCTTATGAAATTAATTTACTATCTATAATTAAATGCTTTATTTGTCTTAAGTAAATGCTCAGAGGCTTATTACTTGCAGCAATGTGCGCACCTGTAGGTTTCTGAAAACACTTTTCATTGTATTAAAAAAATTTTGAATTTTCGTACGTCCCGACTCATATGAAACTACTTCATTATATTTTACACAAATCATGAAACATTTTGTTATCGTTATCTATACTGACAAACGTTATCTATACTGATTCAATAAAAGTTTTATAGGAAACATTTTCTTCTAGTTCTTTTCTGAAACGATAACTCTACATTCATTGATCTTAATATAAGTTTTCACATCAACTACCACTATTAATAAAAAATAATGTTTGTTAGATATATAATTGTCTCGATTCTTAAGAAATAAATGATAAAATCGTATAGTTCTTATTTTATCTTCAGGATGTCAGTGTTCCTTTATCTTTAAAATGTGTCCTTTTATTTGAGAGCAGCAATAATAGATTTGAATTGTGGAGAATCTGAATCTGCCGATTAAGAGTATGATTATCATCTTTTTCTTTGTGATAATATTTTCGATTTTCCTGTAAGAAACATTCATCTAGTCAAATGCTGCCTAGCTGTCGAAAAATAAAGATGTATGAAATGCTAAAAACATTATAATGTTATGTTTGAGACCACTTTGCAATACCGTTTCGTACTTCATTGCGACCAATTTATATAATAACTAGCCGCCTTTGGCGACCAGCTGGTTCGCCATGAGTAATGCGTTCTAAAATTTTCAATTAAATCACATATTCATTAGCCAAAATTTAAGAAATAGTTAAAGTTAAAAGATTCAGTTATTAGTAGTTAAAGAGTCTTTAACTTTATTCGAAAAAACTTTTTGAGTTTAATGCTCTAACAATTTATCGATTATGCTTCCAAAATATTAAAAAGGTTTTTTTCGGTGATGTTGCCAAAATGTTAAATATGTTTTTTACAGAAAGCGAAAAAGGGGAAAAATTATTGAATTAATGATACAGATATTACAAACGATTATAGAAATATGCCCTTAAGTCGGGATTTCAATGCATATCCTGTCTAAATTCAACCAGGTTTACTGTAAATAACGATAATTTATGGAATTAATTATATATCTATTGCAAACGATCATAGAATCCATTGCCTTGCATTTATTTTTTAGAAGATATCTCATTTTATATTTATGTTATTTTATCCAGTCACATGCTGAAAGTTGTATTTCTTTAGATTTGATTTGCGATGATAGTTTTTTTTTTTTTAATTTGAACTTCCGGCATTGTTTTATTTTATTTTATCCAGTCACGTGCTCAAAAAAACATGGTTAAAATATTTCTTTAAAAATTCGTTAAAAATAGAAGCTTGAGTTATACATTAAAACACTGATATCACAAGTTCATCTCTTTTTAATTAAAAGCTAAATATTCTTCATTTTTTAAAGCATTTATAGACTCGTGCTACATACTATGCAGCTATTTACTTCATTTAGACTTTTTTATAGATGTATTTCTATTATTAAACAAAGCTGATTTATTTAATTAATAATATTGTAAAAGTCACAAAAAATTCTTTGCATTTTTTTTTTTAA
Organism: Argiope trifasciata; assembly: GCA_026543055.1. Lineage (NCBI taxonomy): Eukaryota > Metazoa > Arthropoda > Arachnida > Araneae > Araneidae > Argiope > Argiope trifasciata. Next base: position 1,009 of record JAPMOQ010015767.1, on the reverse strand, counting down.
AAGAAAAAACATATTTCATATTTATTTCATTTCATGCAGACACGTGCTGAAAATTGCATTTTTAAATGTTTAATTTGCAATAATTATTTATTTTTTTAATTTGAGTTTTTATCTATCTGATGGCAACCTATTGATAAAAGATAATTTTTCCCCTTCCACTCGTAACGTGCTCCTGCAGATTAAATTTTATTGTTTTGTCCGAAATATATTGTTGAAAAATATAGTTGAAATGCTTCTTTAAATATTCATTACAAATAGAAGCTTAAGTTAAATGTTAAAATACTGATACTATTAGAAAGCTAATTTTTTTATCTTTAAATTGATGTTAAAATCATGTTTATCCGATAATATTTTCGGAAGTTATAGCGGAAAAACGTCGAAATTTCGCTTAAATTTTAATTCAAATTCTAATTAAAAATTCGAAAAAAGGGCTCCGAGGTGCACATTCCCGACCTCCAAGGTATACATGTACCAAATTTGGTAACTGTAGGTCCAACGGTCTGGCCTGTAGAGCGCCAACACACACACACACACACGCACACACACACACACATTGAGCTTTATTATAAGTATAGATAATCAATTTCCTTAGCTAAGCATGTATTTTAAATCAAATACTATATTTAAGTTAATGTAGGAAAGTACATTAAATTGCTGTATAAGGTCTGTAGAAACATAATTTCTTTGTCAACATGTGTGCATTAGGAAAAGATTTCATAGATTTTATATTTAAATAATTTTATTTAATCAAAGTCCTTTTTTTCTTATTACAACCTGAGTATTTATGACGAATTTTTTTTTTCAAATGTTCCAAACTACGCTGCTGCTATTCATATTAGCATAATATTACTAATCATCAGCATAATATTAATAATTTTTTATTCATTTTAAAGTTATATTGCAACATATGTTAATAAATATATGTATACTCATTTCGAAAGCAAATGAATATCAGATTTATTATAAAAAGCATAACCATTACATATCATGAAATATTTTTTGAAAGGGG
>JAPMOQ010015762.1:1809417-1820793 GCA_026543055.1 Argiope trifasciata | reverse complement strand
TTTTTTTTTTTTCTTTTTTCACATTATTTTATGTTTTATCATTGTCTCACTTTCTTTTAATCAGTATATAAAAATAAATAAAACATTTTATTATTTAGTAAATTGTAAAATCAATTGCTTTATGGCCTATCATTGTTGCATTCATGTCACTTTGCTTCTATTGATAAATACAAATATTACACAAATTTAATCCTTTTTAGTTTACTGTTGGGATTTGCACAAAGGAAGGTGTCAGGGTTACTGATCCAGTGGAAATAGATTCCGATTGGTCAGTTGCACGATTAGTTGGGGTATGTATTTTTTGCAATTTTCAATATTATGAATTGACTTATCTTAATTTATCATACTTAATTGCCATGATTTTAATTTCAATCTCTGGATTTTATACAAATTTGAAAATACTGACAGTTTATGAGTATGAAAACTTAGGTCTTTGGGAATTTTGAATTACTGATCATATATTAAAACTATTATAAAAGAGGAATATGCATAGGAAGGCATACTTTACTGGTATTTCCTATATTTAAAGATATAAAAATTAATATTACTAAAATGAAATATATTAAATTATTGGAAATTTGCACTAAAAGGATTTTTTTTGTCATTGAAATTGGATACTTTAAATATTAATTTTTTCTAGAAATAATATTCAGTTATTAAAAAAAAATTACAGTAAAATTGAATACATTTTTGAGGTCATTTTATGATTTATTTTTTTCTTCCTTACAGGCCAAGTGTTCTTGAAGATCCATATAGAACTGTGTATTGTGTTTGAAAATGTCTTTTATACATAATAAATATATTTAAAAGCATCTGTTTCTTCAATTTTGACTTCACTGACTCTTTAAAAATGAAATTGCATACTTTTTGGAATAAACTTTAATTTAAAAAAATTTGAAGAAACCCTCTGAAAAAAAGTACATACATTTTACAGTCACAGTTTTCATATTTATCTTCGTTTCTTCTTGTTGCCTTTCTTGGCATTCTGAACATTTTGAGGCTGGTCAGAAGACTTGCTCTGGGTTCGGCTTTTCAATTTTGGAATAGTTTCAGCTACATATTCTAAAAGTTCCTTTCCTATTTGGTAAAATGAAGAATTTGAATACCAAATTGAATTTTAAAACTTGTCTAGGAGAAAACAAACATAGTAAATTTCAAAATTTCTTATAAAATCTATCTATCTCACAAGTTTAACAAATAAAACAATCAAAAGATATCTTACTTGTTTTAAATTTGGGATTAACTACAGAACCATCATCATTTTTAAACTGAACTCTCACACGACCTCTGAATATGACACTATCCTTATTTTGTTCTCTTGAATATAACTTGTTCTAGAAAAATTTTAATAAATACAAAAGTTGTATTAGTAGCTTACAATCATGAATGTGAAAAAAAAATTAGTATTGATTTTCATTCCAATATATTTATTAATTGTACAACAAACATATAAGGAGACATCTTTAGACTTAATTTTCACATTACTGATGCATTTCACCAATTTACTGTTTAAAGCTGGCTGTAATTTTTACTAATTGTTTTGGCATATAGATAGATGGATTGTTTCAAATGTAAATCATATGATTCAATCAAAGACAATCATGATTATAAATTTTTGAAAATTGAAATTTACTAATAATAAATAGTTTTGACTATAAAATAATTCTTAGTATATGACAAATTAATATAAGTAAATTACCTTGAAAGGACATTGATTATCAAGAAACAAAAAAATTTCAAACACTGCAAAAGCATACCGTTTGATGAATAGTAAACATTAAATACATATAATGTATAATTCATTATTTACTAACTATATTATTGAATTGGACACCTTTTACTGCCAGCTGATACTTCAAAATTAAAATTTGCTAGAATCTTCAGTTGATTATTTTATACAGCTTGCTCCCTCAGCAAAGTAATTTATACACAAAAAATTAGAAATATATTTAAACTAGCCGCCTTTGGCGACCAACTGGTTCGCCATGAGTAAAGCATTCTAAAATTTTCAATTAAATCACATATTCATTAGCCTTGAAGTAATTCCGGGCATTGATTGACCTGAAATTAGTATTTTCTTTAAGATGATGGACGGAAAGTTCTAAAAGTACACCTTTTCCTAGTAATATTCTTTAATTTTATAAATCCGTCAGTTTTAACCATCGGTTATGCTTCCAAAATATTAAAAAAAATTTCGATGATGTTGCCAAAATATTAAATATGTTTTTTTAAAGAAAGCGAGAAAGGGAAAAAAAGTATTAAATTAATGATACAGATATTGCAAACGATAACATAAATATGCCATTAAGTCGGGATTTCAATGCATATCCTGTCAAAATTCAATCAAGTTTACCGTAAATGAAGAAGATTTATTGAGTTAATGGCATAGATATTGCAAACGATTGTAGAAACCTTTGCTTTGCATTTATTTTTCAAAGAAAATATCACATTTTATATTTCTTTTATTTTATCCAGTCACGTGCTGAAAGTTGCATTTCAGTAGATTTATTTTGCGATGATATTTTTTTTTATTTGAACTTCCGGCATTCTTTTATTTTATCCAGTCACGTGATTAAAACATGGTTAAAATATTTCTTTAAAAATTCATTAAAAATAGAAGTTTACATTATAAATTAAAAAAACTGATACCATTAGAAAGCTAATTTTTTAATCTTTAAATTGATATAAAAATCATGTTTGTGCAATAATATTTTCGGAAGTTATAGTGGAAAAACGTCGAAATTTCGCTTAAATTTTAATTAATTCAAATTCTAATTAAAAATTCGAAAAAAGGGCTCTGAGGTGCACATTCCGGACCTCCAAGGTATACATGTACCAAATTTGGTAGCTGTAGGTCCAACGGTCTTGCCTGTAGAGCGCCAACACACACACACACACATTGAGCTTTATTATAAGTATATAGATTACAAATCTACTAGTAAAATAAACATAATCATGCATTCGTCATCAACAGTAGGTAATGGGGAAGCTGAAGCAAGTAATAACAATGAAATGAAATATTTTTTAAAAAACAGATTTAAAATCATTTTAAACTTAATAAGCCTAGCTAATCTCAGAATTCCAGCACAACAAATTCCCCATGCATGAAAATATTCCTTCTAAATACATGGTTAATTGTAAATTATCTTTAAATTACAGCTAAGCATGCAAATCCAGGCTCAAATGATTGAAAATAAGGAGGAAATTATTCATGAATGGAAGATTTTTTTCACCAATTTTTTTGCTGTCATATTTTTTGAAATGATCTGGCAATGACATGTCCGAGTTCACTCATTATTATGCAAAGTACGATAAATCAATGGAAGTATACACCTGTCTTAGCGGATTATAACTACTCTTGCATTACATATACATTATCTTCCCTTGGACAGCAGTGCAATATAATATTCAGTTTACATAGTGTGTGTGAATCAAGAAATTGTGAAAGGAGTAAAATTAATGTGACTGAATTGTGTATCTCATTACAAAAATGTGCTTTCATCATTTTTTTATACATAAAATGTAATTTCTTTTAATGAGATCATACTCTTAAACTAAATACAAGATCACAAATACTTTTGTAGATATATATCAGTTACTTTTAGCTATCAATCTATTGCAACAACATTTAGAAAAAATATCTTTTGAAGTTACATACACACATTCTTTTCTCTGGTATATATATATGAGACAATATCAAAAAGGAGAGAAAGAAAATGAAACGAGATTTACCTCTACACCAATTTGAAAGGATGCAGCATCTAAAACATCTCTTATTTCTTGGCAAGTGGGGTTTTCTACACACTAAAAAAATACGTTGAGATTTTTTTAGTTTAATCAGAAATAGAATATGTAAGATTGCTTTCATATCATAAAACAATAATTACAAAATAAGATGTAAACTTGTTTTTTTTTAAGAATTAATTGGGGGGAAAAATCCTCATAAATACTCCTTTTTAAGATATAGTATAAATAGATCATTTCAAAAAATCCAACGATGCAAATTTTTCTAGGCAGAATCCGATCGGATTTTTTATATCTTTAGTATATCTAGATTTAAATAATTTGAACAACCTTTCATATAAGTTAAACTCTGAAAAATTAATGGTGAACTTATTGAACTAGTCATGTTAATAATTTTATATAATTGAATGCAAGAAGTTCTCTGTATTTGGTTTAAAGCATATCTCTACCTTCTCTTTTTATGCCAATGGAAGTATTTATTTTTTCTTCATTTTGTTTAAAAAAAAAAAAAAAAAAAAAAACTTCTCTGGAAATTTCATGTTATTTAATAACTTGAAGGCATTTAATGCCTTTTATGTGTAAATTGGGTATGGAATTATGAGGAATTTTTAAGATTTATGAAAAATTAATTCTTAAAATAATTCATAATGCTAAAAAATACACTTTGGAGAGAAAGAAAAAAAAAGCTCTACAAAGCATTTAATATACCTTTGATATTATTAAGATTAATTTTTTAGCAGAAAATAATACTTGTTTTCATTTAACAAAATAAAAATAGCATTTTAAAAATTTCATAGTATTGAGAATAACATAAATATAAAAAGTGATATTTTCTAAAAAAATAAATGCTAAGCAAAGGATTCTATGATCGTTTGCAATATCTAAATAATTCAATAAATCTTTACGGTAAACCTGATCGAATTTAGACAGGATATGCATTGGAATCCCGACTTAATGGCACATTTCTATTATCGTTTGCAATATCTGTTTCATTAATTAAATTTTTTTTTCATTATAAAATGTGATAGTTTCTAAAAAAATAAATGCAAAGCTAAGGTTTCTATAAAATCTGCAAGAGCACGTCAAATGGAAAAAATTAGGTTTTATCACCGTGTTGCCATCATTTTAACGGAAGTTCAAATTAAAAAAAAAAACTATCATTGCAAATTAAATCTGAAGAAATGCAACTATTAGCATGTAACTGGATAAAATAAAATAAATATAAAATGTGATATCTTTAAGAATGCAAGGCAAAGGATTCTATGATCGTTTGCAATATTTAAATCATTAATTGAATAAATTATCTTTATTTATACAGGATATGCATTCAAATTCCTTTCCAATGGCCAATTTGTAAAATATTATTAATAGGCATAAATATTGTTTAATACTAATAGTTTGATCTAAATGAAGTAAATAATTACATTTTATGTAGTTTGAGTCAAACAATGCATTTATGAATAATGAGTTTAAGATTTTTTCATATTTTGCTCTGTAAGCTATACTTTTACAAAATATTTTTATTAATATTTTAAATAAAAGTTGCTACATCAATCAGTCTTCTAAATCAATCATTAGAACTGACTGATTTATAAAATTAAAAGAATATTATTAGAAAAACGCTTTCTTTTAGAATTTTTAGTCCATCATCTTAAAGAAAATATTAATTTAAGGCCAATCAATGCCCGGAATTACTTCAAGGCTAATGAATATGTGATTTAATTGAAAATTTTAGAACCCATTACTCATGGCGAACCAGCTGGTCGCCAAAGGCGGCTAGTTCTAAATATAATCAACATTTGAATTATATGTTCGCTCTTGATAAATTTGAGAGGAAAAAAATTTTAATTCTATATTTTGCAAAGTTGGAAATTCCATATTTGAGACAGTAAAAAAATTCAAAATTCTGATTACATTTAACCATAATTAACCATGACTACTGATTATTACATTATGTATCAAGTTACACTAATAAATTCCACCTTTATAATGCTAAAAAACTCCTAACATAAATATAACCTACTTTATCTTTCTTTATTCTTCGTCCCTCTGCATAAGTTTTCTTGCTATTGATGTAAGCAGGATAAATGCATAACCACCTGAAAGTGGATGTAGTATGTATTAATGCTTTATTTCAATAATTTCTAATATATGTACAGCAATATATATACTCATTAAAGAATAAAGAAATTTTAATAGAAGAATCTAAGCTTTGATAGCTGACACAAAAAATACTATCTTCGTCACAAAGAATTTACTACAATAAATTTTGCTTATTTTGTTAATTAGGAAACAACTTATTTAACTAAATTTCAACAAATAGACATTTAATTAGGGATGTATAAACATTCTTAAATAATGCTTTAAACTAATTTTCAAGTATATTAAGCTAATTAAATATGGTGATCATTAAATTTTTGTAAGTTCAGATTTATAGTATGCCAGTACTAAGCAAGATATTGTCAGTCAATCATTTTTTGTAGTTTGTAACTTAAGCAGTTTTAAGATTATTAAGTTCTTCCAACTATGCTATTTTGTATGTAAACAAAAGAATAAATTTATTGATAACTGAATTTATAACCTGTATCAAGAATTTTATTATATATACTATTAGATAAAATAATAATACTAAATGAAATTAAAAGCTGACATTTGTACAAGGCATCCAAAATAAATGCTATACTGTAAGCTACAATAAAGTGTAATAAAACAAGAAATCAACTTTGTAAGGATTGGTTATTGTAGAAAGAATAAATAAGAACATTCCTGATAGTATAATTCTTATATCAAATGTTTTCATTAATTAATATTCAAAATATGAATAACAACAACGAACTTAACAAATTATTATATATCTTCTTATTTTACTTAAAAATCTATTGATTATTCTTTACAACATATTTTTTTTCTTATAGATCTCAAATTATATTGAATAAATTATTAAAATAGTAGACAAAAATAATGACTTAATTTTGCAGGAAACTATTTTAATTAGGTCAAAATATTCTACTTCCATTAGGGAGAATCAATATCCAATTATTACATATTTAGAGTAATTTTTGATAATAAATATATTAATATAATATTATACAAAAAAATTAATGTGTTGGATGATTTTAAGATTTTAGTCATGCAATTAAAAGAAAAAAAATTGTTCAATATATATAAAAAAGTTGACTATTCAAAACATTTTGCTTCAAATTCTGAATATTTATATAAGGCAGTAATTTATGCAGCCAGGCGCAGCGAGAAATCGTAAAACGATGTAAAATTTCATCAAATTATAAATAATGTAGAATTCCACTTTGCTCAATAACTTGACTTGCATTTGGATCACATTGCTGACATTTGTGCCAGGATAATGGAAAAGTACTTTTATGTAAAGCATAATCAATGTCTTTCAATGACTAAATTGATAAAAGAATTCAAATAATGAAAGTATTCATATATGGCACAAACATTATGACCATGCAGAGTGATTTCAATTAAAATGGCATTTATGCACTCTCAGTTTAAATTAATACATCACAAGAAATAAAAATTATTTCACAATATCATCAGTAAGAAGTGACACAAAATACTTGTAGGGAAGAATCAGGGAGAATAGAACAACTCTTGGTTTCCGAATGCAAGAATAGACTATTTCTAATTCATCCATTAGAAATACTTGCTTTACCATAATTATTACACCATCTATAATATTATTGGGTTTTAAAATAGAAAGTATAATTTTCACGCGTCAGAAGTAAACAAATTCTTATTCCTTCAATGGTCTTTATTCAGTTTTGTTATTTGAAAAATAAAAATATTTTTAATGAACAAAAAATTTAAAATTATAGTGTTTATAAAATAAAAATCAAATTAAGTTTAAATGCAGTATCTTTATGTGATATGCATTTTAAACGAGAATTCTATAGTGGGAGGCTTGGGACATGTTCACTAACATTTCAATATATTTTCTAAATAAGAAATTCTTAAATTTTTCTTTTGAAAATGGAAATTAAATGCCCGATAAATTTATAGTACTAAATCATTCTTTAATTTAAATAGAAACCAAAACGGGAAGGGACATGAAAAACCTTCAAGGTAATAACAGTTAAGAACTATGAATTTTTCATCTGGAATATACATAGATATAGCGTAAGAAATGTTTAATTACCTTTCCCGGTCAGAATATTTCTTATCAGCATAATATGAAACCATATTTTAGAGAAAAAATTCACACGAAGCCACTTTCACAATATGTTTGTTTTCGTTGCTTAACAGCATATGTTGCCAAATTCATATACTATTTTTCACAGCACATGAAAATATTGCTGACAGCGAGCCTCAGTTCAGTAATTGCTAATAATTAAAATGAACTCTTAATTTTTATTTGTAGTCCTGAATAACTTTTCTTCCTATAATTATGTTTGTGGAAAGAAACTGGCTTCCAAATTGCTTAATAACGGACGAATATTAAACAATTGGTCAGTAATTGACGAATTGTTACTTTGTAAATTTAAATAAATTTTGTTTTGATTACTTTAGGGTAATGACGTATTTCCAGGCTCAAAAAACTCTTATTTCTGTCACACATTAAAAAAATAGTTTATTATCATTATTGAAGAAATACTAATAGTAATTAAAACACAATTTATTATTTTATTTGATGTGTGATCAATTCAATTTATTTCTATAAGCTAATTTTTTCCCCTTTTATTTGAAGCACGTTGTTTAATTTATTTAATTAAAATCTTTCCTAAAATATTAAAATTTATTTACAATACAATGTATTTACAAAATTTGTGTTTCAATGCTATCCTTTCTCAGTAGATGGCACCCGGAAAATAAATGCTGTTGAAGGTTATTTCAAAGGCAATTACAGAAAATAAAGAATATATTACTAGACTCTAGGGACAGCAACCAAATTTTGCTCTTAGGGGAAAACAAAGGGATTTACCAATGTTTTGGGATTTTTCAACCCATGTAATTCAGAGAAAGTATCTCCTTCCCTGTACCACGTGATTTCTCTGTCAGATTCTTGAACAATAACTATGGAACGTATACCCCGCGAATAAGAAGCTTTTACTGTATTATTATTTTGCAGATGAACAGTAAAATCATGTTCCGTTTTGAGTGCATGCATATTTAGCCTTGATATCTGTGTCAATGAAGTATTTAATGTTTCATTTGACAGCCAAATTAATAAATTAGTTTAAAATCAGTTATTAATAAACTGATTATCATGAAGGAGATAATTGCTTATTCTGCTACAAGAATGTATATTAGTTTAAATGTAATCTGATGATCCTATTTATTTTTTCATCCTATTTATTTTTGATGAAAAGAAATTATTTAAAATTTAAGAATACGAATGGCTTTTGAGCATGTTCTGAACTTGACAATTAAAATTTCGAATAAATACGTAAATATATTAACGAAATATTTTATTTTTGCAATAAAAGGTGTGGAATAATTCAGATTAACTATAGAATTAGTATCCGGAATATTATTCAAAATAAAAAATATATAAATGTATCCATTTTGCACTTCAAACTGGGACTCAAATTGAGAACCGGCAACTTGTACCGATATGTTACGCGCATCTATATTTAAACTTGCAAATACGTTAGAAGTTCAGAATGAAAATGTTTCTTTTTTTTAATGCAATTCACCAAACTTAATTGCTTTACAAGCTTCTTCAAGAAGCAACATATATCACTTACAGGAAAAAACATTCATAACTGAGATGGAAAGAATGAAAGAATTTAATTTACTATTTTAAAAGAAAGCAAAACAAAAATTCAAAATGTGCAAGTGTTGCACTCGAATAATTTGTTTTTATACCCATTAATATTTGCTATTAAAATCATTTTTCAATCATTATTTACTTATTAATTCTTTCGCTAGAATTATGCTACGTTTTTTATTGAAAATTCTTGCAATTTATAGAAAAAATGCAAAACTGATGAATTAATTTTTTTTAGCAGCGGCCGCGGTAGCCTGGTTGGTAAAAGTGTCAGTCTCGCTACCGCAAGGCAACGAGTTCTGTCCTCGTCTCGGCCAAAGACTGTAGTGTTGCTAATGGCAGTTGGGAGAAGTTAAATATGTCGTGACTGCAAAGTCCTTCAAGTTCGCATAACTGAATCAAGATGAGTCTCTGATTTTGATCTAAATTCTGACTTGCTGATGGATGAATGAATACATAAATGAGTTCTACCGCCCTCTAAAAAGGCTTGTGTCGTGTGTGTTCGAACTTAGTCGCACTCTCACCTTAACGGTGCTCGTTAACAACAAAAAGCACGCACTTCGGTCTTCATTCGAAAGTGCAGTGCTCATTCGGGCTGTGTAAGACAAGTGGCATTAAACCTAGCACATTTAAATTATTCAGTAATAAAGAACTTGATTTTTAAAATTTTTAATTCAAAAAATTGTATTTGTGTGTTCTCTGCTCATCAAACGAAACTTTAAAATTGGCTATCTGAAGAAACTCTGTAAAAATAGCCAATATCTTAAGAAAATTAAAAATATAATCATAATATAAATACAGGCCACTGACGCTGAGTTATTACAGATCTAAAGAACTGGGGTGAAATAAATTAAATCTTATTTATTTATTTTTGGAAAAAAAAGGGGGGAATATTGTTAACTTCTCAAAGTATGAAAGTTAATTGCATATTCAATTAATTAAAGTAAGCAGGAAATTTTTATCATTTTTCAGTTTCTGAATAAATTATTCTACAAGAAATTTATTTATACCATATTAAAATTCACACTTCTTCTTTTTCAATGATGCAGTTTCATTTCCCTGTAATTTTTATTTAATTTTCGCCAATCTTTTTCCAAATTTATGAAACAATTAAGTAAATGCAGACGATTGTGAAATAAAGAGTTTTTTGGAACACTTAATGTGTTATATACATAATATTTCAAAGAGAATATTTTTTTTATTATTACGCAATTTCTAACGAAGTATTTTTATTGCTAACAAAGTCAGATGTATAAACTAGTGATTTAATTAATGAATACAGATCTGAAAACAAGAATAAACAGAAAGCCGTCGGAACATTGTCAACCCCTCTACATAAAGTGAAGGTTGTATATGTAACTTATCCTAAAAAGGAGTGTCCCCTTTAACGAGACAAGTGGAAATATTTTCCGAATTACTGTTTCAGTTCCCCTTCCCCTTTCTTTTATGATCGCAGAGTACGTTATTTTAGAAGGAATATAAAAGAAGAATTTATTTTAGAAGAAATATAAAAGAAGAATTTATTTTAGAAGGAATTTTAGTCTTTCAGCTAACCATAGGATTGAAATAATGATATATATCAACTCTATGCTGGTTACTAAACACAAATAAGATCTCACTGATTTGCAAGCATTCAAATCTCGGAACATGAAATGTTATATGTCCAAAAAGACAACCAGCTCGTCATTCCTTGGAATCCGTATATTTAATTTGGTGATACCATTCATTTATTATTTTTTAGGCTCTTCTATGAATAACTCTCCGACATACGAAATATAAAATTTTAAGGCTTTGAAGAATCGAAAAACTATTTGCTAACGATAGGAAAATTTTCTTCAAATCACGAGCTCATCAAGGGCAAAATGGATTGCTAAAGTCTTGGCTATAATAAAGAAATTATA
>JAPMOQ010015762.1:1775138-1809317 GCA_026543055.1 Argiope trifasciata | reverse complement strand
ATATATATATATATATATATATATATATATATATGTATATATATATAACTGAAACTTTTTACATACATTACTTACATATACCTACGATACCACGTGGGTTTCGCGGTTAGCTTCTCTTACATATCATGTGATTGAATTCGTTTGCAACAGAGTCAAAAAGAGAACAAATCTCAGCCAAAAAATCTTAACTCTTAATTGGGGAGGTGAAAATTTATAACGTAACTTGGAAAGTGCGGCTATACGAGACAGCATTTTTTTTTACCCTGGAATCAAATTTTCTTATGAAAGTATTAGATATAAAATCAGCCAATATATTCTGCAGACATTTTTCTTACTCTATAAATATGTTTTAGAAATTTTTCAAAATATTTTATTGCTGGAAAAAGTACTTCATTTTCATCCATACATTTTCTTCTCGAATTTCTTGTAATAAGAAAAATAATATTCTTTAGTAAAAACATATTACTCTATACTTTTTAAATCCTATTTATTTTTACAGTATATAAAGGTATATAGAAGACAATATAATGTAAAACTGAATAATTATATGAAAAATTAAAAAAATGATAATGGATAAAATTGACCCTTTTTTTATCTGACATATATATATATATATATATATATATACACTGAAGTGACAAAAGTCATGGGATGACTGTTAATATCGTGTCGGTCCTCCTTTTGCCCGGCGAAGTGCAACAACTCGATGTGTCATAGAGTTCACAAGTCTTTGGAAGTCCTCTGCAGGAATATTGAGCCATGCTGTCTGTATAGACGTCGATAATTGTGAAAGTGTGGATGGTGCAGGAGTTTGGGCACGAACGGACCTTTCGATGATGTCCCATAAATGCTCGATGGGATTCATATCGGGCGATCTAGGTGGCCAGATCATGCGCTGGAATTGTCCGGAATGTTCTTCAAACCAATCGCGAACTGTTCTGGCCCAGTGACATGGCGCATTGTCATCCATAAAAATCCCATCGTTGTGTGGGTATATGAAGTGCATGAATGGCTGCAAGTGATCTGCAAGCAGCTGAACATAAGCATTTCCAGTCAATGATCGGTTCAGTTGCACCAGAGGACTGGGTCCATGCCATGTAAAAACAGCCCACACTATTATGTAGCCACCACCAGCTTGAACAGTGCCTTGCTGACAGTTTGGGTCCATGGCTTCGTGGGGTCTGCGCCACACTCGAACTCTACCATCAGCTCGTAACAACTGAAATCGTGACTCATCTGACCATGCCACGGTTTTTCACTGGTCTAGGGACCAGTCGATACGCTCACGAGCCCACGAGAGTCTCTGCAGGCGATGTCGTGCTGTCAGTAAAGGCACTCGAGTCGATCTTCTGCTGTCATAGCCCAAGGAAGACAAATTTCGCCGCACAGTCCTATCGGACACGTCCCTCGTACGTCCCACATTGATTCCTGCAGTTATTTGACGAAGTGTTGCGTGTCTATTAACATTGACCATTCTACACAGACGTCGGCGGTCTCGGTCGTTAAGTGCAGGTGGTCGCCCACTGCGCTGTCCATGATGGGATGTGATGCCTGAAATTTCATACTCTCGGCACACTCTTGATACTGTGGATCTCGGAATTTTAAATTCACTAACGATATCCGCAATGGAATGACCCCTGCGTCTAGCTCCAACTAACATTCCACGTTCAAAGTCTGTTAATTCTCGTCGTGCCGCCATAAATCACGAAAAACCTGTTCACGTGAATAACTTGAACACAAATGAAAGCTCTGGAAAACGAACTGCGCATTTATACTTTTTTGCTGCGATACTACTGCCATCTGTATATTTGCATATTGCTATCCCATGACTTTTGTCACTTTTGTCATATATATATATATATATCTTGGTACATTAATACATTTTATAATTTTTTTTCAAGAAATATTATTACTAGAAAAATTAATGATGATTGAATATACATGTCTGAATCATTTAAATGCGAACTTTCCTTGAGAAACTCTTTTGTACAAATATCTTTATCATCAAAATCACTTTCTACTTTATTTAAAAGTTTCTTGAATGCTGCATCATAATAGAATCAGTAAATTAGATGATATTTTCGAGCCCAAGTTTTCGAACGATCTGCTAAGACTTGTTTATCACTAGGACACTAACGGGGAGGAGCAGTCTCAGTGACCACGCTAAACGAAATAACTGAATTATTGAAACAAAAATCTGCTGAAATCAGTACAGAAAGTGCAGGTGTATTGAAGATCACGAAACAGAAAACTACAGGGTCAATCCATTCATTTGAGCTACAAATAGAAAAAAAGGTGAGCGAAAGTCCATCGTTAATGGTCTCACAGTCCGCATATCTCCAATTAGGGATTAATTTTGTGAACTATTCAAGCATTTTTTGGAAGATAAAACATATTATTTCGCCAAAAGGATCCATACTTTTAGGATTGCTATTGAAGATTTAATCTCTTATTATCAAAAAAACCTTGCTACAAAATATACACAAAATTTATCGAAATAGCTAGAACCAGAAAGCTCTAAGTGATATTCCATCTATTCTTTCCCTCGTCAGGTAAATAGAAAATGTAACAGTACTTATAATTACCTAGATGATCCTCATCCCTGCTCTACTGAATAAATTTAGATTTTTATAACAATACTGATTGTCTATCTTGTAACGAACATATTCACGTTTGATGAATTCAACTTAAAAAGCATACCTTTGGAGCAAGCTCTATTTCAATCGTCAAGAAATCCCGTCTCTTAAAATTTTGATTTAAAAAACTGTTTCATGAAGGCTTCCTTCACATTTTTCTTCACTCACTGAAGTTTTTTCATATTTTTTTTCCAACTCTGACTCTCTGTCATGAGAGGATGAAAGCCTTTGTTGCTAAAAATCCCAATTTATCTATTTGTAGTAATATAATAATCGTACATTAAAAAAAAAAAAGACTAGCTTTTGAAGAAGTATTTTTTAGTTTTTAAATGATTTTTAGGTTAAAAATCTATAAATTATTAAGAAAATGTACTATACATAATTCTTTAAAAAAATTGTTGAGATAATTTGGGATTCTTTGCACTATTTTTTACAGTTTTCAAACACAGTCCATAATAAAAGGATCAGAAGGGAATCCCATAATATAAATTATTTTTAAGAAATTGATTTGGGAGTAAAATAAAAGATTCTTAATATCTCAAATTATTGAAGTGAAATCATATTCTTTTTCGTTTTTAAAATTTTATGTTGTCTTAAAATGGCAAAAGTTATACAACATTGCCATGAACTATCATAATACAGATATTTCATTCATTTTTTAGAAGTATTATCTATATAAATAAAAATGAAATTTTGTCTATATATCTCTTATGCTCTGCCGCACCACCCATCCGTTTGTTATAAAACTTTATCAACATATAACTTGCACTTACGCGATTGTTATAGGCATAATACAATTATCTAAAGCATAAAAAATATTAGATAGATATTTAATAGAAATTTTAAAAAAAGTTAATTTAGAAGCGAATATATAGCAAACATACCAGTATGCTTCTGAAATTTTTTAAACGATTGAAATTTTATTATATGTTAGAATATATTCTAGAACATTAACTGAGTCTTTTGCTTTAAAAATATTTTAAGAAAAAGTTCATATATGGAAAGAAAGAAAGATTAGTTAATGTAACAATCTCAATTTCAAATATTTATTTTAGTTTTCAAATTTTAAGTTTTTATTTATTTTTTATTAAGTATAAATCTATGATACACTGAGAATGAAATTTATATTCTATTGAAACTGAAGATATTTAAATAGATAAAATAGCTTTCTTCATCGCATTAAAAACCTTAGTAGTAATGATTCGTAAAGCGTAATGATGAATATTTTTTAATCAATATTCAGGTTTTTGTTGTAAATTTATAAGAATTTTTATATTTGGATGATTTTTTATTGTTTTAAGAATATTCTAAAAAAATTATGGGTGGAAATTATGGCGTTATAGGAGAGAGCAGTTGCAATTAATTTTAAATATTATTTTTGGTAAAAATTTCTCCTAAATAAGCAGTTTTATATCTTAGAATGTAATTGCATGTAAGAATGCTTTAATCAATGCATGTTTGGTTTACGTGTTGGCGGAATTGTGCCAATATGTAGGTTGAATTCTGCCAAGGTTCGAACCTGCGCTGTTTAGGTTTGAAGTCCAGTAACTTATCCACTATACAAAAGTGACCACCGATGTTTAGTCGCAGTTACTGGCTTATTAAGATGTCACCACAATAATTTTTTTTAAATATCTATTCACTCGTGATATATATATTAAAAAAATCTTTGACTTTTAATTCAAACTCTTTCTGCTCTTGAAATGAAAATTTAAGCTGATGAATGCCTCCCCTCCCTCCTACAATGTGCATGGTGAATTATGGCTAATTCTATGTACCATAGTTTGGTTTAAGCATATAAATTTCAAGAAGGAAAATCCTGATAATTTATTTCAACTAAGAGCTTATAATTCTTTATATATTAAGAGACAACTGAAATCATTTTCAAAAAAAAGTAGAGAAGATGATTAAACCTTCAAAGATTAGTAGTGAGGATATATGTGCTCAAAAATCAAAACCTTAAATTTTTATAATTTTGTAACCCTCTATATCTATCTACAGCACCTCTACTTACTTGAAATCTAAAAAGCACAATTAAAAAAAAGTTTATTATAAATAAGCTTTTTGATTTTTCATTGATTTTAGATGTAATTTTTTTTTTTTCTGATCAAGTTATAAGCTGAGCCTACAATCACTTCACTTGTCATCTTGAGTTAAATATAGTAATAGTATTATGCACTTCAACTTTGGAAACGTGAATCTGATTGTGCCATTTTGCAGTTTGCACTATGTCGGATTCCAGTGTTAAGTCTTCAGCTCAAAAAACAAATAGTTCAGGAGGAAACGAAACAAATTCAGCTTTTGCGGATGCGGTACAGAGAGCTCGCCAGGTAAAATAATGATTTAATGCTGTTTTACCTAGTTGTGATGTTATTAAATTCACAACAGGTGGTTTTTTTATTGTCGGTATGCTAACCTCCTAATGGATACCTTCTTGACAAAATTTGTTATTTAGATTTATTGTCTCTACTATCTGTTGAAACTTGCGATATTTCTTTTCGGTAACAATGTATTCTGATGTAGGTACTTTCTCTGTTTATATAGTTTAATATTGTTTTTTAGTCTGATGTGTTGTACTCAACGAACTTTCGTTACTTTCCAAAATGGCGTTTCTTTGTTCATATGGCCTTGCAATACATTTTTTCTATTTACGGCTGCTGAGTGGTTTTATAGTTTTCCTAATATGTTAATGTCTGAAAAATATTTTGTAAAAACTTCTATTTATAGACTTTATATAGTGTATAACAACAGATGGCTCGAATTATTAGCTGAGATAAGTGATAATGCGATTATCATATTGATAGATGCTATTTTTTTTCATTATTTGAAGTATTAATAAATTTTGTATCATGAATTATCAACACAATTTTTATTTTGATTGTATTGATCACTGTAATAAACAGTCATTTTCCAAAAGAAAAGTATATTTTGAGAATTAAAAATAATATATTGCAGGAAGAAATATTATTGCAATAGAATAGGAATGTTCTACTGCAATTCATTCAAAACATTTCTAAAATTGTTAGATCCAACATCTTTCTGTTTCTTTTTTTGCTCTTTTTTTTCTCTTTATTCTCAGATCATGTTCTTTTGAGGCATGTGTTGTGAAATCTTATTCAGCTGTAGCTTATGCATCATTTTCACTGTGCAAAATACAAATTATTTGTAATCAGCACAACCTTAGTAATTGTATTACTTTACTAACATTGCTATATGTACTTATGTAAATGATGTATGATTAATGATTATGCAATCAGAAAGATAGTTTAGTATGAGCATTTAGTTTATCAATATTGGGTATTGCTTTCTCTATGGATCAATAAAAAATGTTTTATTTGATGAAAAGATATGTTGATTTGTGTTGATATTGACATGCTGATAGTTCCTTTCAATTTGAAGATGGTTTATATATATTTCTTCTGCTATAATTTTAATTCTCTTATCTATTTTTTAAGGCAGCTTATTATTGGTATTTCAGTGAAAATTCAACTATTGTGACGTATTCATTGAAATGTGTTATGTACATTTCTATCTATTAGTAATATTATCATCTTGGGGTTTTCAGCCTCATTTTGGAAAATTGTATCATCAAATTTTATGAAATGAAAATGAAAATTGTTTAATTTCAGTAACTTATTTGTAGAAATATCTTTTACTGATGATGTTATTGCGAGTTTTTTGTTCCTTATGGTTAGCTTGCATTCTTACAAATGTGTAATTAGTATCTGTATGTATGGCAAGGTGGTCGGCTGTATGCAAGAAGTATCTGTTAGTAACGTGATGTTTGACAGGAATTTAAGAATTTGTATTATTAATTTTTGTAGCGGGAAAAAGCCTTATTGCTCAGTTCTTTTATTCGTAGCCTCTCCATTAATATGTGTTTAAAGCAAGGAATATCCAACATAAATTTTTAATCCCGAGCTTTTGAATTTTATTTTTAATATTCCTAATATAATATTAATATATAGACTAATTATTAACAGATTTAAGCATTTGTCGATTAGTCTTATTTGCAGTGTTGTATCAATACAACTTTTCTCTCAATATTTTTCAAGTTAATGGTTAAATCCTCATAGGGCAAGTAATGCGAACTAATTTTTGCTTTATAAAATTTTTACCCGATTGCTTGAAACTTATAAATAAAACCCTGCTTTGTTTTAAGCAGATTTTTATTTTTGAATGTTTAATTGCGAGACCCATAATTGACATTGTCCTTTGATCAGTTTGTATGTATAGTTACTATAAACAAGATTCCAGAAGTAGAAAAATGGTGGTGGATAGGCAATACTAAACATTGTAAAGGCCTTAACTTTTCTCCTATTGTTCTTTATTATATTAATAAGTTTTTGTAAGTTTGCTGTTAAAATGGGATTTTTTTATAGCTCATATTTCTTTGATGGTTTTTTTTAGTACTTTTAATGTATAATATTTCAGAATGTTTCCTGTTGTACAGTTGGCATCTTCTGTATTATATAAAATATGAGGAGAACTTGAATTATTTATCTAAATCTATAAAAAAGAAAATGTTATTTTGTTATCAAACTAGCAAAACTTTTGCCAGTGAAGATAAATAAGTATTTTGTCAAAGCATACACTAAATTACATTTATTGTTTGAAAAACTCAAGTTTGCTGTTATATTGTGCTTTTAAATTCTATTGTATGTATTGTTCATTTTTCTATTTTCATTTTATTGAACTAATAGAATAAATGAATTTATTGAATGAATTTATACTAATAGAAAAATTAGAAGCATCATTAGAAAAGTTTAGAATGATATATCAACATTGATAATTGAATGTTTTCTTAAAGAGCATTTATATCAAATTCTATAGAACACAAGTTCTGTTATAAAAATTTAACTATAAAAGAGTTCTTAAATACATGAAATCTATTCAAATTCCTAATTAAATGAAAAATTTTGTGTATTTTAAATGTTTTTTTCATTTGAACATGTAGATCTTCATTTAATCAATTTTTGGAATCATTTAAAAAAAAAAAATTATGTTCCTTTCAGCTTGCCGCGAAAATCCAGTCAACCGGTAGTGAAAGTAATAGTGTATCTAGTGGGGTTAAAAGACCTTTAGAAGACAGTATGAATGGTGTAGCAGGTATTGTAAATAATGTTTGTTAACATATTCATTGAAGATTTTTTTATTGCTCTATGTTAAATATAATTGTAGTTTGTAATGTATAAAATTTTTATCAAAAATACTTGAGTTTAATAGTTAAAATATTTCTTGTATATAATTTTGTAATTTATATTTAATTTTATTTACAAAATTTTATACATACATTATGTAGTTTGTGGAATATTGCTACATTGATTTTTAAAAATTGTAGTAAATTGACTGTTTATCTGTACAATACTAATTAAACTTTCAATTGTAATTATTTAGAGATTTGTGATATTTATATAAATGAAATTTACTAATTTTTTTAGAAGGCACACCTGAAAACAAGAAAATGGCTTCAGGTGATCGTAAGTTGAATAATTTTAATGCCAATTTGAGCTTTTTTAATACTGATTTGTTTCAATTAGGAATTTTTACACATTCCTGAGCATGCATATTAAAAAATGAAATTTTATTTATTTTATTAATGATTTTTAATTTGTTTAGCTTACATTTTTAAGTTTTCATGAATTTTAATTTTTTATAGAGAACTTACCATAATTTGGAGCTTTATTTTTTTCATGAATTAAGTATTTAAAGTTTTAACTTAATTATCTTTTTAATTTTTAGAATATGGTCAAATTCAAGGAATGCAGCAGAGGTAAGTACTTAATTGTCTATGCACTGGTCTATTTTAGTTAATTTAATGTAATTGAGATTAAATTAATGAGATGATTAATTCATAGGAATGGAGCTGGTGGAAATTTTGTAGTAGAAGAGTATTCTGTACCAGATAAAATGGTTGGTTTAAGTAAGTTTTAAATTTCAACATTTGTTTTCTTTCCACGTCTTAGTAATGTTTTTAAACTTCCCATGTGTTTAAAATTAATATGAATCATGTTTACAATGGGATCTTACTATGTCAGCTAATTAACTTCTATATAAATTTCTAGAAATCTGTTCTGAAATATCTAAAAAAAATTTTAATATACAAATAATTAAGCTGTGTGCCCCGAAAAATAAGATGCTTAAGCAATAAGTATTGAGCATAAATAATTCACAATTTTAAATTTATGATAATTTTATCATAGTAATTGGACGTGGTGGAGAACAGATCATTAGACTACAAACAGAAACAGGATGTAAGATTCAACTGGCTTCTGACAGTAATGGAGCTCCTAATAGGCCTTGTACACTTACTGGAAGTCGGGAATCAGTAGAGTAAGTGTGTTTTCAGTAAGACCTACTATTTTGGAAGAAACATGTGATGAGTGATTGTGAAATTTCTTTCGATACTGTTGTTTGAAACATTGTCAAGTTTTTACATGGTCCAAAATGAATGTTAGTCATAATTGGTTTACATAATGTATAAAAATTGACTTTATTATTCATGGTAAGTGTGAATGGTAGCTGAATACATGAATTATCTGTTGGGTGTGAATGGTTGCTTTATAGTTGGATTTTAAAATTATTTCGCTAATTTTTTTTATTTTACTTTTACAAAATACCCTTTTATTTGATCATAAATATTTCGTCACCTGAGATATTTTAAAAAGATCCTGTGTGTACTTGAACTCCACTCGATATATTTTACACCTTATTTTATTTCTCTCCGAAGGACACTCCAGCAAACCCATCTTGTCTGGCCGTTAATAGTGTCATGATGGCTGTGGAAAAAGTACGTTCTCTCCGACGTGGGGCAGGTTTTCTCCACACCTTAAAACTGAATCCACAAATATCTTTTCTATTTCTGAAAATATTTTAACCGTTTGGTAATCTTGTAAAAGTACTGTGCAGTTTTGATTGTCATTTAGATTATTTTGGGATTTTTTCATTGCATCTTTTTACCAAAAAATTTTAGTGGAAAAATCAGATTTGTAATTCTTTGTGATTCTTTAAGTGTACTATCATTTGAGTACTTTTCTATCATTGAATTGTTTATCTGGATGCATAGTAATTGGTTACAATAGTATCATTCTATATAATACATTGTATACTGCTTCAATGAACATATAGTTTTTTAAATAGCATTTCGGAATTACTTGCCTTTAAAAATTTTGACGTTTCATGTAGATATATGCAACATACTTAAATGAATTTATAATTTGATATATAATTTAGTCTTATTTTTTATAAATATATATAAAAGTATATTGTTATGAGATAAAATTTGAAATCGTGAACCATTTATATATATATATATTTATATATATCAGTAGAATCATTTGATTGCTTTTTTATTTTTGATATTTGAAAGCAGAATGTATAAATAAATATATATTAACTTCACAGTTGTATTATGGGTTTTATAACTGAATATTCATTTGTAAATACTAAACAGCATGAATTACATTTTACTAATTCTATTCTTCTCGTTATCTATCTTATGTGAATAACTTGATTCTTACTGCTTTTTATATGTGAAATGTAACTTTTGTAATGGCTGTACATTATGAAATGAGTTTTATAATTATTTGAATCTAAAAAGTGACAGTTTTTTAAAATTGCATTTTTCAAAACTTTACGTGTAAACGATGAAAAAATATTCAGTATTCACATTTTAGTAATATATTTGTTATAGGTAGTATGTTTTATATTCTGATTTAAAACCAAAAATCTTTTCATCAACTTTCATTCTCTTTTATACTGTTATTACAAATTACTGTATCTTGAATATTCATTTAAGCGGACAACAAAGCATTTGGTATTTTACCTTTTGTCCCATTTATAATACCTTTTCAATGAATGCATTTATTTTAGTGTCAATTTTTATTGAATTTGTATTTTAATAACTGAAAATTGTTCTTAATTAATCATATTTTGAAAAAATAGATGGAAATTGTAGGATCAGTTGTGACATAGCTTATATTCTATTTTCGTGCAGTGCCTTAAATTCAATCCATCAAATCGTTTTGTTTCTAGTGCCTTTTTTTATCCACTATCTCATTTGACAGGGATTAAAATGTATTAACAGGGTGATTATAAAAGAAGGAGCTCTGTGTGGCTTTTGGAGGAAAGCATGGCAGGTAAGGCCACACTGTAAAACCACATACTTTCATGAACAAAGCAGTATCTTGTTTTCCTTAAAAGTTGATTAAATATTCTCATTGAAAAGTGTTGCATTTATTTGAGTTCAGATCATTGTATGTTTTTTCTCAGATGATATTGACTGTAGTTGTAGATTCTTTGATTTAATTTTATAAATATTTGAAATACTTGATTCAGATAATTATGGAAGTAATAAACTTTTCATAAAACTAATTGGGAATCATGGGATGTATCTCCCTAAAATTAAAAATGAATTTTAATGTGATTGAAATAAATTTGTTGGTAAATTTTGAATTATTTAAAACCATTTTACGTTGAATTTAAATATAATGCATATAGAAGCAGAAATTATTTTAATTTTGTCTTGTTAATTTCATTAACGGGAAGGGAGTTAAAGCACAATTAAAATTAATTTTTTGAGCATAAATTCTTTCTTTCTATAAATTATAAATAAAACTTGTCTAATAATTTAGGAATAATATTGCTCTACATTACCAGACTTAATTTTCTTGGCCAATATATGTATATATTAATTCCTTATAGCAGTAGTACTCATTGCGCACTCTTGTATTAATTTCTGTTGAAAAAAACTAATTGTTTTCAAAAATTTCTATGAATTTCTATTTCTTACATAACTTTTTTTTCAATAAAAACTGTTCTATATCTTTTGCTGCTTAAGTTCTGAAATATATTATGCATAAGTAATATAGAATCAAAAATTTTAAATTATTTTTTCACTTATCTAAAATTTTTCCCTGCTCTGTTCAATTCTTGACCTAAATAAGTTTCTTCAGTTTTTTTTAAATTTAAAATTGTTTCTCAGGTTTGAGCAATTTTGTGTAATGAGTCTTATTGCTAAGAGGTTACTTCATTTCTAACTTGATATCACAAATACTTACTGCCTGTGTTGCTTAACTGATACTAGTAATGAAATGGTAATGAAGTGCAAGATCACAAGTAAACAATTTGTACAAAATTATTGTAGTAAAAGATTTTATCTTAATTCATAACTTGCCAGTTACATATGCAAGGCATTTTTTGAAAAAATATACTAATTTTTAAGTGCTGAAATGAAGAAAAAATATGTTGATATAATTCATAAAATTTTTTAACTTCTTTTACAAACCATATTTTATCCTCTCCCGATTTTTAAGATTGATCTTGACGTTTTAAGAATGAAATTTTATCTTTATTGCATACTTTTTATTCTATTTGAAGTTTTTAAATTTTAATATATTCAAATGACTCTTAAACAGTATTGTTAAAAATGATAAGAATTCAGCTTTATTGCATTTATGCTTTAAGCTTAAAAACATATAAATTTTAAAATTTATTTTTTAATTTTGAATTTTTAGTCTCAATAAATATTTTTGAAATAACATGAATTCTAGTTTGCATGTTAAGAGTTTTTTCAATATATTTTGCATTATTAGATATTAGAATGCTAAAATTTCTTGTGAAATTAGCTTTTACATAATCATTGATTCTTGACTAATTTTGTTAAAATATTTGCCATTTTTGTAGTGACGAATATATTTGTTTTAAAATTCTATTACTCTGTTAACTTTCTGTTTAGGGCATTAAAATGTTTTTATATAATATGAATTTGTTTTACTAAGTGATTGCAATATTTCAGTGGCTTTTTGCTGCTTCATGATCTTTCATTTTGATACTTAGTGGGATAGTGTTTGGGAAGATTATTATTTTTTTACATAGGTTGTTTTGTAAATTTTTTTTGGTTTCTGGGAAAATTGGGATTATTTTTTCTTGAGATTTATATGGGAAAATTGGGATTATTTTTTCTAGTTTTTTCTTGAGATTTATTTGGGAAAATTGGTATATTTGGTTTCTTGGGAAGAAATGTAATATAAAAGATGCCAGGTATTTGTTTCTGTATTTCCTTAGTTTTTTTAAAAGCAGTTCATTTTTACCCAAGTTCCTTATTTTGGTAAATAACTCGGCTATTAGAAGATTGGATAACCTTCAATTTGCATAATTTTTAATTGGGAGGAAGGGAGTGACAATGATTTGTATTCTAATTGATTTTATTAAATATATAACCTGCTGATTCTCTGGGCAATATGGCTATCTAGGATGATATTTTGATAAAAAGGTTGGATAAATTTTGTTCTTGATGCCTAAGGATAATTTATATGAGATGAATGTATGTAGTATGTTTGGATTACTTGACTGTTGATTGCATGTTTGTGTGAGTTTTGATGAAGCTGTACATTTTTAATTCCATATTGAAGCATGGTTTTGTCAGTTCTGTATTGCTTCTTATTTCAATTTTTTCCCCTCTAAAATGAATAATTGAATATTTTGTGTAGTAAAGAGATAGTAAGTATTGTAGGTAAGTAAATATATTTTATCTTATAAATATATTTTAATAAATTTTAAATTAAAAATAATTAGCTGTTAATTTTTATTGAAGATATTTTTAATTGTAAGCACACAGGCAGTTTTGCTGTAATTGTGCAGTTGCAAATAATTCATGATTTGTTTTTTTATTAATATAAACTGTTTTCAAATAGGGCTGTTAAATCTATGATTGAACAAATCATAAGTAAAGCCAATAGTCCATTTCCACCTGAACCTGGACATGTACCAGACGGCCAGTTTGTTACAGAAATGATGATTCCTGGTCCTAAAGTAGGCTTATTAATAGGCAAAGGAGGAGAAAATATAAGGAATTTACAGGTACAAATTTCTTTTGTATATTTTGCATTGCAAAATAATGATAAAATCTCCCTTTTTTATTAAATATTATTTATACAATTGTATTATAATTGCATTATTCAAAGCCTTAGAGATATGTCTTGTGAAAAATCTAGAATATCATTTTTACTTAGGCGTAAACTCCATAGAGGAAAAATACTTGTGTTTATATAACTTTATAATTTAGAGAAACTAAATGTACTGCTTTTTAATGACGTTTGTGATCTATTTTCCTCAATGATTTTTCTTAGCTGAAAAAATATGCTAAATATACTTATTTCTCATTTTTGTAATATTCTGTAAATAATTGGTACTTAGGCAATTAAAAAAATTCTGTATTAAAGAATTCATTATTTTAAGGATATTTTTTAAATATACTTATTTCTCTGTTTTATAATATTTTGCAATTGGTACTTAAGCAATTAAAAAAATTCTATATTAAAGAATTCGTTATTTTTAAGTATATTTTTTTAAAATTAAATGCTTGATAATACAACTTTTACTTTTTTTAGGAGAAAGGTGGAGTGAAAATGGTACTCATTCAAGATGGACCTCAACAAACAATTCATGATAAGCCTTTAAGGATATCAGGTGACCCACAAAAAGTTGAAGTAAGTTTTTCTTAAAATATATATGTATATATATTTAGTAATCATGATGTATTTTTATTTATCTGGGTTGTCATGCCACCAAGAAATTGCAGGAAATTTCCAAATCATTTTTTTTTTTAAATGGAAAAATGTAATAAAATTGGAAGTTTTTCATATGAACCGAGAATTTTACAATTCTTAGTTATTGTTTTTATTTCTGCCTTAAAAATGCCGATATATGTAAATTACTAGAATAAAATCATATTACTTTATAACTAGCTCGTAATTGCAGTTATGCATTGCATTTCGATATTTTGAATATATATACGAGGAAACAGATTTTTTTTTCAGGTTTGAGTGGCAACTCTGATAAAATGCTTAAAGTTACTGATTTTTATCTGAAATATTTGGTATTCAGTTTTCTTTTGTGGGAGCTAGTGCATCTTTTCCTGAAGGAGATTTATAAGAGCTTTCAAACTATATATGTAACCTGATTTAATTTATAAACTTAGCATTTAAATTTGGTTTTAATAAGTTGCAGGTTTTTTTTTTTTTTTTTTTTTTTTTTTAGTCAAATGTATATTTTAGGTAATCAAAATAGAGTATAATAATCTGGACTGTTTAAAGCTAATGTATTTTTTTAAATAATGTGATAATGAAGCTGATATAAAAAAAATCCTACACTTTATGAAAATGTATGACTTTTAGATAACTTTAAACTATTAAAATTTTAATTAACTTTTTTTTTTTTCCAGTTCGCTAAGCAGATGGTAATAGATCTCCTTGCTCAAAAAGATATGGAGGTATTTTTTTTTTATGCTATATATTTTCATTTTTTCTAAATAGTAATAATTTGGAAGCAAAGAAAAGCTAATTATTACGATTTTGTTTTTGTTAATTTGTGTTTATAAATATGTATATTTAAATCTTATTATTTTCTTATTTTAATTAAAGCTAAATGAAAAATGTTTAAAATGTCAGATAGACTTGTATTCTAGCAATTTAAACTCTACCTTTTGTAAACAGCATGGCTGAAAAAGTATTTAACATATTTTTTTACATTAAGTAACTTGTGCTTTTAATAATTTTTAAACGTATGAAAAATCTTTTTCAATTAGCTTTGAGGAAATATCTAGGTATAATGATTAAAATGTTGAATTAAACTATTTCTTTGCAAATAATTATTTAATGTACATTTCTTGCTTTTTAAGCAGTTTGATTAAATTGATTTTTTTTATAAAATCAACTTATGAATGAATTTAATGTACTAACTATGCTATGATTATATATTTGGTTTTTCTTAAATATTAAATAGCTACTAAGTATAGGAATTATTTTGCAAATATTTTCAGAAGCTTAATTATCTGCATAAAATTATCATTTATTTTCATTCTTAGTCATTTCAGATCTGTCTTTCCACACATTTTAATTATCTATTCCTTTTTCTAGCGAAGCTATGCAAATGGTGGCACTTCTACAGATGAAGTAAGTTTTTGAAATATTTTGTCTTCATTTTTTTATATAATTTCCTTTTTAGATTAATTTTTTATTTATTTAAATGGTGCTTTTTTAATTTAATAATAATTTATCTTTTAAAATGTTTAAATGATTTTAAGTCATAACAATTAAGATTACACAAATTTAAAGAGCTGCTGATTATATTCTTTTACAGATTATGGTTCCTCGGCAAGCAGTTGGGGTTGTTATAGGCAAAGGTGGTGACATGATAAAACGGATACAGCAGGACTCGGGTGCACGTGTACAATTTATTCAAGGGAAAGAAGACTTACCTGGTGATAAACTATGCCAAATAACAGGAACTATGGATCAAGTACAAAAGGCATCTGCAATGATTAGAGATCTCATTCAAAGTGTTTTGGTATGAATATTTAAATATATTAAGAGAGAAAATCCGCAATGTTCTTATATTGTTGCATATAAATAGATTGCTTTCCTAAGTAGTAAAAATATCAACCTTTTGAGAAAATTAAAATACATCAAAATTTTTTAATGCTTGTAATCTATTACCAAATTGTGTCTAGCAAATGAATTAACAAATCAGTTATGTTTTGGAACATCTGAAGTATTAGGATTTAGTAAGAAAATATTTGTAAAATATGCAAATTCAATTCAAAAAATTGTGTTTAAAATATAGTAACTTAATGTTTAAGCATGTATAAATTTTTAATTAAAATTGTATACAGTTTTATCCTCCTTTTCTAAAAAAATTGCTAGCGTAACATAAATGTTCAAATATCATTTTCATGATGAATTTGTTAATTAAAACTACATAGCTTCACACCTTCAAAACAATTGGTAGTATAGTACAAATATCTACTCGCACTAAAATTAAAAAAAAAAATAAGAAAGTTAATTTTTAATTGGCAAGTTAACTATTAAATTGTGATTAGCAAATTATTCTTCAGAAGTATCTAAAAAATACATTTTAACTTTCGCTAAACTTAAAAGCAGTTTAAAATTTAAAAAAATTGCCGCAAGCGGGTTGCGTGCAAGTCTTAGTGCAAGTGAATGTGAAATTTCTGACATAGGTTCGTGATCAACAGATGGGAGGTGGCGGTAACAACATGGGCATGCCAGGTGGTCGTGGCCGCGGCAGGGGACGAGGAAACATGCCTGGTCCTGGTGGCATGCGTCCAGATTTCGGCCCAGGTGGACCCAGGATGGGACGTCCAGGTGGTGGCGATGGTGGTGGGACCGAGATCCAGTTTTCAGTACCTGCTAACAAATGCGGCCTGGTTATTGGAAAAGGAGGAGAAACTGTGCGGAATATCAACCAGCAGTCCGGGGCGCATGTAGAGATAGCAAGAGGAGCTCCACCAAATCCTCATGAGAAAATATTTACTATAAGAGGCAATCCACAACAGATTGAGCATGCAAAACAACTCATAATGGAAAGAGTTGGTGGAATGGTAAGTTCTTTTGCATGACTATTTTATGATTTCCTTGCATTTTTCTCAATGTTATTAAAATATGCTCATTTTAAACACTTTTTAAAAATCTTGATTAAACCTGGCCAGGAACTCAGGGGACCCTTTCATTACAGAGATGCTGAAAACAGAAAAAAAATTGTGAGAATGCATTCAAAGTGTAAAATTTTTATGTTTTTATGGGAAAAAGTTTATTTTAACTATGATGGAGCAAACCTAAGTTTTAAGTGCAGAATTATTGTGTGTTATTGCAGCTTGATATAATATTAAGGGCTTAAAAAATTAAACCTGGAAAAATGTGACTAATTAGAAGTTTAAATTTTTTAAAGTATGATTTAATTTGTTAGAAGATAATTTCACAAATTTTTTGTATCTTTTGTTTAAATTTGTTGTATGTGTTTGTTATCTATAACTTTTAGAAGTAAAATTTTGATTATGATTATGATTTTTATTTTTAGCCTATGGGACAAGGAGGTCCACCAGGAGGTCCTAATCCAGGGCAAGGAGGACCTCAAGGCCAATATCCTGGGCCTCAGTATCAACAACAATAGTATGTTTAACTTTTTGAATGCTGTATTAGTTTTTGCATTTTTAGAAAAGATTTGAACATGTTTTGTTTAATAATAAAATTGGCTGTAATTTAGTTAAGAAAAGAATTATTTTTGCTGACACCTTTAAATACTATATAAAATCTAAATTTTTAATTAAATTTTTTTCAGTCAACAACCTGGTCCTGGTCAACCTTATGCTACTCCTGGATGGCCTGGAGGAGCTTATCAACCCTGGCCTAATCAACCTGCTACAGCAGGTGTAGCTGTTACTTCCAATGATCCAAGTGAGTGCATACTTTGGATAAGTAGCACAATTAAAATTTCAGTATTTGTTTTTGGCTGAGTCATTTTCTTGGCCTAGGTAGAGCGTCTTTCTTAATAATGTAAAATAACTCCTTTATACCTGATACAAAATTTAATTCTACTCTGTACGAGTTATTTTCAAAAATGGTCAAAAACATTCCATTTTGCATCCTGCATTGCCTTTTTAGTCCTGTCCTTTATCTTAAGAAAGCCTAGTCTTTATGGAGAATTTCAATTCATGCTTATCACTTCAACAAACTACCTAATAGTCCCCATTAAGTAACCCTTTTGCTAATTTGAGTGGAGATTAGAAACTTAAATCACTGGTGATAGGTAAAAGTAAAAAACCATGCTGCTTTATGCAAATTCAAATCCATGAATGACTGCAATGGCTTGGGAATGATCTATCCATAAAGTGTATTCTCAGTTTTTGTCAGAAATGAAATGCCACATTCATTGCCTGCAATTGTAACCCCTAATTTTGCCATAAACAATTTGAAAATTTAGAAGTGATTATGATTGGTTAATGTTACATTTCAACCCTTATATCAAGAGATAATTAACAAATTTTAACAAAAATACAAAAAGAATTTATCAAAGAATCTGATAACAGGGCTTTGGATAGGAACAAAAAGTTGTTTTAATTTTAGATGTGATTAACAATGCAAATGAAAGCTGCAGTTCCATTTTATCCAAGATTGTTTCAAAACATTTTCTGACAAGTATTTTATTAGCAAATGCAAAATTAGAAGAAAGCTGAAGTTATCAAACTAGAACCAGTGGACTTTACTGAAAATCACAAATAATAATGATAATAAAAGTTCAGCATCTATGACATTTATGAGTTAGTTAGTAGTATCTTTGAAAGTAAAACATATTCACATGAGAATAGTGTTAAAAATATGAATGTAACTTCACCCAACATGATAGAAACAACTTGATGGTAGTTCAGTATTCTTAACATCCATATAAGGGACAAATTTAAAGCCTGATGTGTATTTGGGGAGGGGGAATTATTTATTGTTATCAATATCTTCACCAATCAGTGCTGTTATGTTATTTTAATGTACTAGAGTAATATTATAAAATGTGATAATTATTAAAGGTACTTTATTTTCTGCTCTTCCATATATTGATTCCTGACTCCCCCCTTTTGTCACTTTTTTTATATAGGATTAACTATAGTAATTTAAGAAAATTACTCTACTTCCCCCTCCACTACCTAGTCTAGCTCCACTTATTCTATGACTTAATCTGTCAAAAATGTTGGCTCTTTTGATAAAAACTTAATGACTTATAAATAATTATTATCTTGTTTGTTATCATAATTTAGTAAATGTAGATAGTAAATGTAATATACGTTTATTGCACATTGCACCATATTTTTTGTATGTTTTTGACAAATGATGCACAAATATAACTCAATTTTTGCTATATTTAATTAAAAAAATGTTTTACTTTTAATTCCTTTTATATTCGAGGTTTTAAGTGTAGTGTTACTTGGAATTTTTTTTTCTCATACAGAAGGGAGGAATATATTCCATTTTTAACAAGTTGTCATATAGATGTGATATATAAAACACACTGTAAGGAATTTAATTTGTTGCAGTGTATGTTTTCATTTATCGAAAAATTTTAAGGAATAAGGTTTTTTGAATTAACAGATTATATTGGTATTCATTTTGTTCTGTGATTGTCGAATTCTTTTAAATAAATTAACTGAATTGACTTAGAACACAACCAATAAATTAGTGTTGCTGATGTTAAATGACAAATATAATGACATATCCTTTGCTTCATTTAACTAAATGATGTGGATTTATACAGTTTGAACTAATAATTCTCAATAATATTACAGAATATGTTTTAAGTTTAAACTGTTAGCTTTATCTAGAAATTTGAACAGAACTTTAAGAATTGATGAAATAAAAATATAAGCTTTATTGTAAGAAATGCAATTATATCATTGATAATTCTGTTAACAGAATTATTTAGAAAAAGCAGCAATAACAATTATTGTTACTATTATGAGCAAAAATTATATAATATAATTATAGATTTGAAATTTAAATAATTATAGGCTATGATTTATCCCACTGAATTATGTAAAGCAATTTTTTTCATTTGTATTTTTATTAAGAATCTACAATTCATATGAAAAATTTTGAAGTGTTAAATTTTCAATCCAGCTTCATTAAATGTATAAATAACTTGGTCTTTTTGATGTGTTTTCTTGTATGTCTTTTAAATTACTATTTTTTAACAGCGAAAGCAGCTGCTGATGCTAATGCTGCTGCATGGGCTGCATATTATGCCTATTATAATCAACCTGGTCAGCCTCAGCCTCAACCTGGTCAGATACCCCAACCTCAACCGGCTGCTCAGCCTCAAGCTGCTCAACAGCCAACTGGTAAGTGTTTGATTCATATTAAAATGATAGATTTGCCAAAACTGGATTTCTGAATTAGTTAACTTATTTATAATTTTGTTTAAATAGATAAGAAGAAACAAGTTATTGGTATTAAAATAATGGAATTTATTGGAACATATTCATATTTAAAATATTGCTTTAAAACATAAATGTCGTATTTTTACACTATCTAAATACTTGAATTTAAAGTGAATTATTGATTAAATATTTTTTAATAGGTTGATGTGCTCTTTTAGTCATGAGAGTAGAAAAATCTTTGCTTCATCACTTTTTATAGTTTGAATTTGTTAAATTGAATCTAATATTTAAATTTGAATCTGTACTTGGCATCTGTTAGTGATTCTTGGGTTAATGTGACGATTTTCAGAAAATGCCAGGACAGTGACTTGGCAAGACTTCAGTTATGATTTTTTAAAATTTTGCAGCCATACTTATTTTCAAGATGGGGATAAATCTCTTTAAAATAGTTGTGCCTTTGTTGTACATGTTATTATTATTTTGTCAAATTTTTTCACATTTTTTTTGGGGGGGAATATATAACTAATATAATTTATGCCAAAAAAAAAAACATATGTTAAAACATCTATTTTTTTAGTAGTTTGAAATATCTGGTGCCTGTGTGCAATTTAATTTTTTATAAGGAAAATTTAGAAATTTTAGAATGGGTTAGGAGAACTACTTTTTTCCTTGACAAAATTTCTTTTCCCCTGTAATTTTAAATATCCTATGTAGCAAAAAAATGTCTTACTTTCTGTTGATCTTCAATTATAAAAATATTTTTGAGTGTTTAGGTCAAATTTCTTTTTTGTTTCTGTGGATATGTTAAGTCTTTTGTACTTTAAGGAGGTTAGAATTTTGCTCATTGCCTTTTTATTTTAAGTAGTTTAGAGTAAGTGCTCTCCGTTTTTAAAAGGACGGGGTATAAGTTTGATAAAACCTAATATTTTTCTATTCATTGATTTTATACTACCGTGAATCATTTTTTTTTTCTTCTTATGTTTATTAGCTGCTGCAGGTCAAGCAGATTACAGTGCTGCATGGGTGGAGTATTACCGTTCTCTAGGAATGTTTAGAGAAGCAGAAATGATTGAACAGCAGGCACGTGGTGGTGCAGCACCTGTAAGTATATTCTATAAGGAATCTCTTTGCTGTATTAGAAAATATGGCAGTTTTTTTTATTGAAAATTAATAAATTTGTTGGATGTTATTTCAGTTAATTAACAAGTTATATAAATTATTATATGTTTTAACTACCAAGTATCTTTGGCTATCTCATTCTATTTTTATTGAAAATTGGTAAAAGTTATTGAAATTCTGTCGTATAACCTTAACTTGGGGAGGAAATTTATGCATAAAACAAATTTATTTTTAAGTAAACATGCCAGATTTGAAAATTAGATTTGTAATTAAAACTTATTTAAATTAATTATAAACCGAACTTTCAACCTTCTTTTAAAATTAGGTTGGTTACTGCTTTCAAATTCATGATCATTTATATTCAATTTAAAGGAAAATATATTCTCGTGTAAAATTGCTTGAAATTCTTGAAGGTAATTTGATATTAATATATCTGCTTTTCTATATATTTGAAGCATCACTATTGATAAGGAAATTGAGGCCTTTTAATCATTAACATTGACTTACAGAATTTTCACTTTCATATATTTGTACAAGAATATTATATTTGTAAAAAAATTTGCGGTTGCAGTTTTAAGGAATCTCCACAATTCAAACCTCCTTAAGTTGAAAAAAACATTTCTTTGTAATTTGTCTGAGCATGGTAAATCAAGGGTTTTGAGCCAGACAGATGAAATTTACTGCACAGATTAAAACTAAACATTTAGATTTTGTTCAAAATTTGATAGAATTCTTTTAAGATGAAATGCAAGTGAAGTGAAAAATGCAAAATATTGAAGCTTAGATATTA
This sequence comes from Argiope trifasciata, assembly GCA_026543055.1. Taxonomy (NCBI): domain Eukaryota; kingdom Metazoa; phylum Arthropoda; class Arachnida; order Araneae; family Araneidae; genus Argiope; species Argiope trifasciata. The sequence continues at coordinate 1,787,053 of JAPMOQ010015762.1, read as the reverse complement.
TAAAATTTTGATTCTTATCAAATTCTATTAAATTCTTGTCATTTTGTCTGTGTTATTTTGCATACATTAAATCGGAAACATAATGAAATTTATTTTTACCTTTGAAATTCAGAATGTGATAAGCCTTCTTTTGTTTTAGTATCAAATTATGATCTTGGGAATAAAAAGGTTTCAAAATATATATGATAAAACAGATACGTTGTGATACATTCAGTAAAGATGCTGGATTCATGCCATGTAATTGTTGTGTACCAATATTGCAGTATTCCTCTTTTTTCCCAAATTTTGCTGTTTTTATACAGGAAGAAAGGGGTGAAATCTTAATCAGAGTATATAAGAAAGGATATTGATAGCATAACGTGTGTGTGTAGAGTGAGAAACTTAACCAATTGTTCTGCTAACGATGCTAATGCCATTGTTATTCTTTTAGATATATTAACTTTTTATAGATGTAACAATTACTTTTGCTGAAGACGATTTTATCTTCAAAAAAAATTTCACACTAAAAAAAAGTGCTGTTATTATTATTTTTAAAAATTTCTTAGTAACTTATGTGAATGGAATAATGGTTTACATTCTGAATGAATTATATTCCAAATATCATAACAGATATCAAATGCACATTGACATTTTTTTCCAAAAAATTTTGAAAGATTTTCCTTTAATGATAATTTTTAATATTAAAATAGGTTGATGTTTTTTAAATTATCAGTTATATAAAGACTAAATATATTTTTGTTAATGCTTGCATCGCAATCTGAATTTTTTTATATATATTTGTAGTAAAAAAAAAAAATCACCCCCACCTCCTTATTTTTGCAGGGTGCAACACCATCTGCTCAAACAACACCAGCTACTGGTACCCCTATGGCCCAAGCAGCTGTACAACCTACTGGCCAACCTGCCGCTCCTGCTGGCACCTCTGCAGCACAGCCTGCAACCGTTGCGGCGGCAGGCTATCCTGGAGCCTACCCAGCACCTGGACAGCAACCTCAGCCAGCTCAAGTACCTTATGGACAACCTGCTCCTTATCCAGGATATAGTTATGCTGCTGCATATGGAGCACAGCAACCATACCAGGCTGCTGCCCCACAATAGAAAAAAATTCACGGTAGGTCTGTGTTAAGTGACCATCTAATTTTTAATGGTGTCTATTAAATATAAATAGTGGTTTATATTTATGGGTAAATAAATCAATACAATTTTTTTAAAAATGTTTCATCAGTTTTATTCTGAAATTGGTAAAATTCAAGAATTCTGACAAACTGATGCGTTCAGTTTTAATTTTTTAAAATTAACTTATTTGTTTTTAGCTGTACATGTCTCCCCCTACCCTTTTGATTAATTTTTTTAAAGATATGCTTTTAAAGTAAAGCAGTATGAGTTTTGATTAAAAGGACAAAAATTCTATTAAAGCTACAATATCGAAAAAATTTTATACACTTTTTATTTTGGTACCTTATTCCGTTGTAAAATGCCATTCTGTTAAGTGATGCGCTTCAATTTTTTTAATGAAATTAATTAAAAGCGTCTTACACGATATTATAATTTTGTTCTATCTATATGTACTTTATTATGGATTTCTTTGGTAATGGTACCCAGGAGTACATAATATAAAAAGATCCAATGTTTTATGTTGCAGTAAATGAAATCTTGTCTACCTTAATAAGCTACATTCTTATTTATGGTTACTGTGAAGATATCAGTTAAATTCATGTGAAAATATTTAATATGAAACTGTGAATATTACTAAAAGTTGCTCAATTTTAATAATTGCTCACTTATTCAAAGATAAAAATGTACAAATGGTCTTATGTGAAAAAAAAGTTATTAAATATTTCTGAATAGTGAAACTTAAAATGCTGATTATTTTAACGAGGACTTAAAAAATGAATTTCAAATTAATAGATCAGAAAATGGCTTAAAACCTTACTGAGATGAATTTTACTTCTAAAAAAATGAGTTATTTGTATGGAATACTGTTAAACCCAATTTTACCCGATAAGCTGTGAGGCATCATGGATCTTTAAAAGTGTTTGGTTTTGAAAAAGTTTTTTTTTTTTTTTTTTTAATATTCTGTTAAATTTTTTAGAAGTGTTAAGAATTTATTTATTAGCTTGTTTTTACTGATATTGTATGCGATAAGTCCAAATTATGGTTGTAAAAATTTTTACTGAATATTTCTAGAAAACTGACAGGAATTTGGAAAACAAATTAAACGTGAAATAGATCTAGGAATGCTTAAATATTTTAAAATATATTTAAATGTCGCCTATCCCGGCCTCCTCTTTCTTCAAGGATGTCTATTACTGTTTATTGGAATACTGGAATTGTTATACTGAAAGAGGAATATGAATTGCATACTTTATTGTATTCAAGATATTTTATTGCACAAAAATAATTTTACACCAATTTACATGTTTAAAAAAAGCATGTTTGACTTAGTTTTGTTTAAATGGTAGTATTTATTGACCTTTTGAAATGCACAAACAAATTTCTGAACATTTATAAAATTAAGGAATTTGCATATTAAGAGTCTTAAGAAAATTTCTAACCCCTTAACTTTTTTTTTATATATCTTAAGGGTGGTACTTAAAGGTTTCACTGGTGTATCACTGCATTCTCATGACATTCTGATGAGTAATTAATATTTTTAATTCATTTTGTGATTATTCATTTATTTATTTAAATATTAAAACATACAATATTATCAATGAAAATTACTTATATAATCTTGTAACATGAAAAAAATTATATAAGAAAAATACACAATTTTAATAAAAAGTAATCCTCAAATAATGCTGCTTGGCACATATTCTTTATGTAATATTTAGACTCTAAATACAATTAATATTAAAGTTATGTAGAAACATAATATTTTAATTAGCTTTTTAAAAATTATATTAGAAATGTATTCAACTTCTCCTGAATATGACTGTTTACTAATACAAGAAGAAAGTAGCTGAAAAGAAAAAACAATTTCAGATATCCTATTTTTGTAAATAAGTGCTTTCCCCTTAAATTAACCACTTGACAAAGAGTCAGGATAAGGAAAAAAAAAAGATTGTTTTGCTAACACATTTAAAATCATAGAGGATCTCATATTGTAAGTGAGCAGTGGTATGTTTAAAAAGATGCCAAGTAAAAAGAACTTTGCTTTCATAATTTTATTTGAAAAAAATGTTTTCTCTAGACAGCTTTCATATATCAAATGAATGTATTTTGAATTTCTTTTCTATATTTTGAATTTGTTTTAATTTTTTCCAAAAAATAAAAATAATATAATTAAAGTATTGAGAAAAGCATTAAAAATTACCTTTTTTTGTGTATGTAAGAGAGATTTTAACTAATTGCTGACATCCACATGCAATTATTAAAGTTAGAATGTTATTTTAAAACCAATAGTTAATAGAACTAGTAGTTAGTAGTAGTTTCACTTCCTTAGACTGTACAAGGTTTTAAAATGTTAGTAATTTTTTGGAAAATTAGTTTCATGCAGTTTGCAACAACGATTTTTATGTTAATGAAATTATTAATAATATTGTTTCATTGAATCGTTGAGCCATATTACAATTTAATAAAATAGATCTAAGATACTTAAAAACTACTTAATTTTTGCATCACTTTCTGATGATGCAATCTGTATGAGACATTATTTTTACCATTTGGGTTATCTTTAAGTATATGCAGACATATAAAGCTTCAAAGGAAGATTAAGAGCTATTGTTTGCAGTTAACTCTATTAAGCACACTTAACTTTCGTCAGAAAAATACAGAGTCTGGAAACGCCCCTCTTTAAAAAAAGCTTGTTAATTTTTTTTTTAATTTTTGAGAAACTTAAAATTAAGAAATTCTATCAAATAATATTGCAAACTTTATAAAAATGTACCATTGCAAACTAAATTCTTAAAAAGTAAATATTACATTTATATAGTTTAGTTTCCTAGATTTTTACCGAAATAGGGTTACTTTTATCTGAAAAGTTAAATTAATGATGCATTTTCTTCATCTAATAAGGTATTCTATTTTAGAAATGTACTAGTTTTAGTTTAACTTGCATTTGCTAGAGCAGTTTGAGGTTCTTGCCAATTTCACATGATAATCAAATGATTTATTTTAACTTCATCTATTTAATAATTACTTTTAATATTTAATACATTTTAATACAGAAACTTGTTCTGTTGAGTGACAAGGGATTATAATGTATCTTGATAATTGAATGTTCTTTAATTAGTTTTTACTGAACCTTAAAATGTCTTGAATTGCTTTTGATGTTAGTTTTATGTTTTCAGGTTGTTTTTAAAAAGTGAGTTCGGTTGTTTGAGCATCATTTGCGGATTAGTGAAGTCATCTCTGAAAATCATCTGAATTGCATTGTAGAGTGTACAAGATGTACAGTTCCAAGACCTGTAATTTACTTTGTGAATAATCTGCATTATTTTCATTGTCTTAATTTCCATTAGTATTTTTTATATGGCTATTTATATCTTCCACCACCCTACCCTTCGCATTCATGACAGTCAATCATGGGTCTTGTGCAAGAAAATTTAAAATCATGGAAAAACAAACTATTAATTTGTACCATTTTTCTATGTGGGATCAAAAGTAAAACAACTTTACTATACAGAAATTCATCATTTATTGTTCAAGTTAAAAGCTATTCTTAGCCTGATGTAAGATAATTTTATTGTGATTTTTAGAAAATGCTAATCATCATTAAGAATAAACTTCATTTATAAATGTGTCTCTTTTATTTTCTTATCTTTGGAAATAAATCATGATTTTGTAAGTATTGTAATATAATGAATTTTATCAGAACATTATAAACTTGGGCTGTATTTGTTTTTATCAAATTATATAACATATACAAACACTTAGTGTGTAGATGACAAAAACTTTCATGTTTTATGTCAAATTATAAATAACAAAATTGAAAAATGCTGTCAAATGATATGCGAGAATCTTAGAAAGGTGTAACATTTAAAGCAGGAATAATATTTTTAACAAATTAGCTATAGAAGGATATAAATAATTGTAAATTTCAAATGGTTTCCAATATAATTCTTTTAAATAGATTCAAGTGTTTGAATCAAATTTTCTTTTAAATAGAAGATATTTTATGAATAAATTTAAATACAATTTTATTCTATTGCTAGTAACTTTTACCTTTTGGCAAATTCTTAGTTTAAGTAATTAAATTGTCTGTAACAGGCTGTTTTAATATTAGTTACATTGTTTGATTATTTTGTTTTTATAATGATTTTCTTCAGCCTGCAATTCTGTAGAAGCTTTTTGGTCTGAACGTAAAATCAGACCTTTCAAAGAAAATCATTCAATGAAAATCACTTTTCAAAGTAACATTTATTTCTAACCATTATTTTTTTAAAATGGGAGTTGGCTAATTTTGAAGTTAACATGAAAATTAAAACTAACTTCTACTTATTTTGCCCTTTAAAATTTATTATGTTACTGAAACATTTATTACTCTTTTATCAAATTTTACAATTATAAGCATTAATTTGGAAAATAGTGTTCAATTTTTTTTTAAAGAAAAAAAAATTCTATTTTGATATTATATAGCAATACTTTTGTAGTTTTCTAGATTTTAAGATATTTAAGGAGGCATTTTTTACTCAGGAGTTGAAAAATGTTTGTATTGAATTGTATCTTTGAAAATTAAACATGAATTTTGAAGCTTTCTTGTCATGTATTTTGTATGGGAATTCAAGATAATTAGACTGAATTTTTTCACAAACATTACATAAAAAATTTGATTTAAGTTAGAATTTTGGTATATTTTTGGTCATTATTTCATGAGTTTCTTGGTAGTGTTTGATTTGAATTTATGATGGAATTTCATAGCGAGTACAGATTCCATGACATTTTAATTTCTAAAGCATGCAATGAAATGTTGAGAAAAATTCAGAGATTAATATTTTAATCTTTGTATAAAGTAGCTTAATTAAGAAATAATTAATTTTTGCCTAAAGTAACCCTTTAATTTATCTATTCTAAGTGTGAAAATTTTGGATGGATGTTTGTTACTCAATCATGGCTGAACGGAATGGTTTGAAATTTAGCACAAAGACAGATTCGTTTGGAATAGAACATAGGCTACTTGTTATTCCGGTTCACTTTTTATTAATTAAAAAGCCATAAAGGTGAGGCCAAAGATAAGCCCCTCCCCCATAAATGAGGCTTAGCAGAATTTTGACCAATTATTTCAAACGATTTTCTTCGTGTTTGATGTATTTAAAATCAAATTTTGATAATGAATCGATCTTTCAGATTCATTCCGAAATACTTTTATATGAAAACGGAATTAAGGAAATAAAAAATTTCTTATCTGCATTGCATTACACCAACTGGTGTTGACAGTCCGTGCTTGATTGTGGACAACTGTTTTCATTTAAATAAAAAGTTTAAAAATTATGTGCATAATACTGTTGTAGCTATCAATAAATATGGATTTGACCTGATTTTATAGAAATAATGGATTTTATTTGCTGTTTTTTTGGGGGGGAGGCATGCGCTACTTAGTTTTGTATTTTAGTTATTGAATTGTATTTCTGTAATATAATTTTCTTATATGCTTATAATTTTAAAAATATTGTGTTTAGGGTTGTTTTTCTATTATTTGTCATTATTTGATAGTTATTCGTACACAAACATCGAAATTTCCCACGTGAATAGTCGCTTATAATAGCTAGTATTATATAGTTATAAGCCACATATTTTATATTTTTAGGTTCCTCAGTTGATTAATTAAATTTCAGATAAGAGGAAATACATAGTTAGTCCATGTATAGTAAGGAATGATTGCAAAACCCATTCTAGAATGCAATGGCATGAAATGATTTTTAAAAATCACTGCTCTTGTATATAGCAGTATATTTTGAATTAAAAAAACCATGAATAGCTGCAATTTATTAAATTATAAATGCCTTGCATTTTAATTAAACTTACTTAACTTCATACTATCTTTATGATATTGTAATGGAAATATTCCATCATTAGGCCAATTTGTAATTACAAACTGGAATTTTTAATTTGTACAAAATGTCAAATGGGAACGTTTTGTTTTGCTGTTTTAACAATTGATCTTTTTTTTTTTTTTTTTTTTTATGAAATTGGATTACATAGGATCGACATTTTATCAACACACTTTTTTTTTTAACTTCTAGTTTCATTTCTGAATCAAGAAATTGCTCTTAAATAAATTTAAATGTCTCAATATACAGGTGTACTTACTTCACTGTTATGGTGGTAATGTGCCTGCAGACAAAAATCGTTTATCGATGGCTATGGATGTTGAAAGAAACGGGAAGTGTTGCAATGAAAGTCCTCTGATAGGACAAGTATCCGAAGAAAAAATCCGTACCTCATGTCAAAGATGCCTGGAAAGGGTTGTTGAGACAGTGCAATCTGCTCTTGCATATACCTAAATCGACTATTCATAAGGTGTTCACAAAAAGCAGCCCAACACTGTGCAAGATGGAAACTTGTACACAAAATCAAATCAACAAATATAAAGATATTAAGAGTTAGCTGTTACTATGCTAAACATGATGGACACAATAATGATTTTTTAAATATTACTTTTGCAAAGTCTCCTTTTATGTGAGCAATACTGTAAACCAACACATTTGTAGAATTTGACATTAACAGCTGTTTCATGATTTTGTGAAACATCAAATTGACTCCCAAAGGAGAATGTTTGATGTGGCCTTATGCATAACTAAGTTACAGGGCCCTTCATTTTTGTTGAAAATTCCAGAAATTATTATTATATTAAGTGATATTAAAAGGAAGATGTTTTCCTCATTTGTTTGATTTGAAGTGAAGAAGGGCTTTGTCTATATTCAGCAATATGGAACTTCAGTTTGTGTGTACAAGAAGCATTGGATATCAGATTCGGCAATAAGTGGATTGCAAGAGCAGGGCCTGTTTCTTGGCTTCCAAGGAGCCTGGATCTGATTCCATTAGATTTTTTTTTCCCTAGGCATATTAAGAACTTTATTTATGCTGAGAAAATTCTGGATTTAAACCATCTTGGGCAAAGGATAATCAATCACATGTGTGATAGACCTCACTCCAGACATGTTGACTAGCATAAAGGATGAGGTAGAATAGCATTTAGATGTGTGCTGGAGCACAAGTTGAAATCTACTAAATGGTAAAAGTCTTGATAGATTAGCTTTTAAATGCATGTGTTCATATATATATATAAAAACAAACCTTTAACCCTTTTTTATGATTAAATTTTTTTAAAAATGCTTCGGAATCACAGTTTTTTTATGGGCAACCTCCACATGAGCCATCTTAAGTATTTATTGAGGGAATTTTTTTGTTCAATGCCCTTCCTAAATTCAAAAGTCAAATATAGTAATATGTATTTGTACATATCATTTGATTAGAAAACTCAAATATCGATATGTATATATACTTTTGCTAGGACTATAACTGCAAACAAAATAATTGAGTAATCTTATAAATATTGTTAAGTCACTTTTAATTTTTCTTGTTTGGAGATAATTTTTAAAAATATTGCATATATATTTTCTATTTTAGTAAATATTTAAGTATGCATTTGTTTTCTGAGAACATGTATTTAATACTTTGTAAAGGAAACTCATATTCTGAGATATTGTATAAATACTATTAATATTAAAATTCATTTCCCCAGTTTTATGAAGTAATTATATAACTGTATATATATTATATAATTAGATATGAATTGTTTATCCTAAACTTTATGTTTAGATATGAAGTGTTGAACATAAATGAAAGCATTGCTAGCATTTGTATAAGTAGAAAAAAAAGACAAACTGAGACAATGTTTAATAAATATAAATTTATGCATCAGAAAAATACATAATACAGAGTGGAATGAAGTTGGTTTTACATATTTTGAAATGTAATAATATTAAAATTTCTGCACTATCTTTTGGAATGTTGAATATAATATGATGCCGAAAAACTTTCATTTTTATTTTGTCTCTGGAGGAGTATAGAACTTCATAAAATCAATTCATTGCTGGAAATAGACATCTTTTTGTTTATGTGAACTATAGATATTTATTTCCTTTGTCACTGATGAAACATGTAATCAGATGAGTTTTTTGTCAATGCATGTAAAAAGGATTAGATGATGTCATTAAAATTAACCATTCATATTCCCTCAGAAGAAAGTTTTTCATATTTCATAAAGCGACTTTTCGAATTGATTTCTCTGGATTGATTGTGATGTTCCTGTGCCGATCAAACTGAAAGACCATTCATTTTTTCGCAATATTACAAACTGAGACAATGTTTAAATAACATATATTTAAATCCCAATTTTACATAATGCAGAATAAAATGAAGTTGCTTTTACATAATTTGAAATCCGATAATGTTAAAATGTTCTGCCAATATCTTATGGAATGTTGAAGATGATATGATAAGCAATAAGCTTCATTCATTTTTGATTTGTCTTTGTAGGAGTTTAGCACTTCAGATAATGAATTCATTGCAGGAAATAGCCATATTTTTGTATATGTGAACTTTAGATACTTCTTTCCCTTGCCACTGATGAAACATGTTGTCAGATGAGTTTTTTCAATGAATGGAAAAAGGATTAGATGATGTCATTAAAAGGAACCATTCATATTCCCCAAGAACTGAGTTTTTGAAATTTCATTATGCGATTTTTCGAATTGAATTTTCTGGATTGATTGTGATATTCCTGTGTTGATCAAAATGAAAGATAATTCATTTTTTCCCAATATCTCAAACTGAGATAATGTTTAGATAACATATACAGTGAAACCTCGTTACAGCAATATTTTAGGGACCAAATAAATATATTGTTGTAGAGAGGCATATTGTTATATCGAGGGCCCACATATTTTGAGCATTTAATAAGAGTTTTTATTATTATTATTAGTTTAAGGTGCATAACATACTACTTTTAAGTCTATATTTAAAAGAAATTAATTTGTAAAATACTAATAATAGTGGTTTAAATACTAAAAAAATAAATAAATAAGATGAACTCAGAAAATAAGAACAGGAATATTCACATACCTGAAAACACTTTTTATTGAAAATAATCCAATATTTTTGTTTGTTTATTCATTTTTTTAACTGTTAAGTTTACCAATACTGTATGCATTGAGTCTAGTGCAAGAAAGTGTTCTTCATTTGTCGACGGAAACCTTGAAAAAAATGTCCGTAGAGAATTCACAGATTGAAGAGCTTCCTGGGATGACAATAAGGACTGCGATGGACTTGTATTATCATCATCATCAATACCATCATCATCTTCATAATAAGTTGCCGATTATGAAACTTGCTCGACCAGTTTTTGAGGGTAGAAACGGAAAAGTGCTGGCGACATTTCACCGTGTCATAAGGCCTTTAGGGAACAATATCGCGTCAATGAAAGAAAAGTTTAAACCAAATGTTTCTCTTAGAACTCAAAATCGTTAAAGACTAAAAAACAACCTTTGAACTCACTTTTCAGTACGTAACTTAACAACAACCCGCCTCCATCTCCCCCTGTTCCTCTAACAAAGGGCACTTGTTCTGTGATAAGGTGACCAGACAGGTCCAGATGTCCTTAAACCTTATCAGAATTCCAAAGCTTACTGGGAAAGGAGACTAGGTATACATCTACACTTCACCCCTCCTCATCAACTCCAAATCCCAAAAGGTTGGTCTTCATCTGTTTTGAAATCTGAACAATAGCTATTTATTCAGGGATAAGTTGAATATCCACAATGAGTCTAATAGACGGAAAAAATAACAAAAGAAAACGAAAAAAAAAAGCATTCGAAAATCAAAATATTATTATAAAGGGAGAAAATAATACTGAAATTTAGATTGAAAAAATCGTTTTACAGAGGTTTATTGTTCTAGAGAATATCGCAATATTGAGGGGAGATTAACATTAGTTTATATGCAAAATCACCAGGACCACAAAACTTTATTGTAGTAGAGGGAGTTATTGTTGTATCGAGTATCGTTGTAGCGAGAATTTACTGTATTTAAATCCGAAACTTACATAATTCTGTGTGGAATGAAGTTTCTTTTATATATTTTGAAATCCGTAATGTTAAAGCGTTCTGCCAATATCCTATGGAATGGTGAAGATGATATGATGCCTAATAACATTTCTTTCATTTTTGTTTTGTCCCTGTAGGAGTTTAGTACTTCAAAAAGTGAATTCATTGCAGGAAATATTCATCCTTTTGTTTATGTGAACTGTAGATATTTCTTTCCTTTGTCACTGATGAAACATGTTGTCAGATGAGTTTTTTCAATGAATGGAAAAAAGATTAGATGATGTCATTAAATGGAACCATTCATATTCCCCAAGAACTGAGTTTTTGAAATTTCATAAAGCGACTTTTCGAATTGATTTCTCTGGATTGATTGTGATATTCCTGTGTTGATCAAATTGAAAGATAATTCATTTTTTCCCAATATCTCGAACTGAGATAATGTTTAGATTACATATATTTAAATCCGAAACTTACATAACACAGAGTTGAATGAAGTTGCTTTTACATATTTTGAAATTCGATAGTAATAAAACGTTCTGCCAATATCTTATGGAATGTTGAAGATGATATGGTACACAATAACTTTCATTCATTTTTGATTTGTCTGTGTAGGAGTAAAACACGTCGGAAAATGAATTCATTGCAGGAAATAAAATCCTTTTGTATATGTGAACTGTAGATATTTCTTTCCTTTGTCACTTATGAAACATGTTATCAGATGAGTTTTTTCAATGAATGGAAAAAGGATTAGATGATATCATTAAAAGGAACCATTTATATTCCCATAGTTTTTCATATTTCATAATGCCATTTTTCAAAATGAATTCTCTGGATTGATTGTGATATTCCTGTGTTGATCAAACTGAA
>JAPMOQ010015762.1:1729962-1770138 GCA_026543055.1 Argiope trifasciata | reverse complement strand
TGGAATGAAGTTGCTTTTACATATTTTGAAATCCGATAATGTTAAAACGTTCTGTCAATATCTTATGTAATGTTCAATATCATATGATACGCAATAACTTTCATTCAGTTTTGATTTGTCTTTTTAGGAATTTAGCACTTCAGATAATGAATTCGTTGCAGGAAATAGACATCGTTTTGTATATGTGAACTGTAGATATTTCTTTCCCTTGTCACCGTTGAAACATGTTGTCAGATGAGTTTTTTTCAATGAATGGAAAAAGGATTAGATTATGTCATTAAAAGGAACCATTCATATTCCCCAAGAACTGAGTTTTTGAAATTTCATCATACGATTTTTGGAATTGAATTCTCTGGATTGATTGTTATATTCCTGTTCTGATGAAACAGAAAGACCATTTTTCCCAATTCTACAAACTGAGACAATGTTTAGATAACATATATTTAAATCCGAAACTTACATAATTCAGAGTGTAATGAAGTTTCTTTTACATATTTTGAATTCCGATAATATTAAAACGTTCTGCCAATATTTTATGATATGTTGAAGATGATATGGTACACAATAACTTTCTTTCATTTTTGCTTTGTCTCTGTAGGAGTACAACATTTCAGAAAATGAATTCATTGCAGGAAATAAACATCCTTTTTTTATGTGAACAGTAGATATTTCTTTCCTTCTTTATTGATGAAACATTTTTTCAGCTGAGTTTTTTTTTTCAATTTATGGAAAAAGGATTAGATGATGTCATTAAAAGTAACCATTCATACCCCTCAGAGGCTCACCTACTATAGGTGAGTACCTGTGTCCCAATCCCGAGGTACCCATGGATCTTTACTCGCTTCATATTTATTCTCCCCTTTGCCCTCTGTTTTTGACTTTCATTCTTTCTCTTGACGGCAAGCGAGGGTACTCCATGAGAAGTTGTCGCCGCTCTCTTTGCTTACTGCTTCTCATGTACAGCCAAAGTCCCCATGTGTTGGCCGTGCGTGGAAATCCATTTATAAGACTGGCGATGCCCTGTGGTCCCCGGTGTATCAATCGGCCGGTAACTAGCCACCTGAGTTGCTTGTCTGCTAGGGATCAAGCGAAGGGGTTACTCCTTGGGCTTGGCGTTAAGGTTGGTCTCTGTCCCCCGGGGGTAACTCGTAGCGTATAGGTTCTGGTCAGCATTATGGCAAGTGCCGAGGTTGGAAAATTTCCGGAGCAGGTAACTGCCATCCCCTGTTGGGCTCCGTGGTGAGCGATGCCACTGGACCTGAATTTCTCTCTATGTCCTATGGGTTCTCTTTCAAACGTCTTCGAAGCCAAATCTACTCGTTACATGGTCATTTATACACCTAACACTTTTCATGCCATTTCTCCTTTCCTCATTAATATACTTATTTTATCTGCTATTGGTGAAGTACAAAATATAAAAAAGTTACGCCCTGGGGATTTACTTCTACAGGTATCCGAGAAACAAGCATTGCAAATCGATAAAATGACATCTCTGGGTTCTTTTCCTTTAGAAACATCTTACCATAAAACAATGAATATATCACGTGGTGTCCTTTCCGAACCAGATTTTATAAAAGTTTCTGAAGCAGAATTTCTGGAAGAGCTAGGAAATCAAAATGTCTGTGCCGCTCGTCGCATTAATGTTCGACGAGTTGACAGACTTATTCCCACTCAACATGTTGTTCTGACATTTCAAACGCCTTTTTTGCCTAAATACATCAAAGGGGGTTATATAAATGGCAAAATTCGACCCTACATTCCCAGTCCTCTACGATGTTTTAAATGTGAGAAGTATAGACATTCCCAAATCAGTTGTCGAAACAATGACAATATTTGTGGTAAATGTGCAGAACCTGGCCATGAAATGAATGCTTGCACATCTGACATCGAGAAATGTGTTAATTGTTCTGGCTCTCACGCTGCATTTTCTAAATCTTGTCCTAAGTGAATCTTAGAAAAGGAAAAAATTTCCATCAAAATAAAAAAGAATATTACTTTCCCAGAAGCCCGAAAAATTGTGAATGATAGAACTTCAAAAGTTGGCGTTTCCTACTCCTCTACTTTTAAATCTATTCAAAACACATCTTGCTCTCAAACTGATGCAAGCATTACCCACTGTCACTGCGCATTAACTAATCCAGCACTAAGGAATTACCAGCGATCTACTTCCGCTCAAACACATGCAAAAATTACATCAGAAAATTTATTTCCAAAAAACCCAGCGCCACGACTTCCTGGTGTTTCAAAAAAAGAAACTGCTAAAAACAGGAAGAAATTGAAATCACTGGCAATAAGATCTGTAGTTGCCGAAGATTTTTAAAAAATTAATTCTTCATCATCCGAATTTTCGGATATGGAGTTGGATTCATCTACTTCACTCAAGAAAACTCCTGTAGAGGGTATTAAAAAAAACACCTCCAGATAAAGAATGATTTTTTGGGGTACTCTTTTTTCCTGGAATTGCCGCGGGTTTCATAATAAAATCTTTCATACCAATGACCTCATTAACGAAACTCATCCCGTCTGCATAGCGCTCCAAGAAACCTTCCTGAAGCCATCAGATCTTGCAAAAATTCGGCGGTACAGCCTTATTCGAAAGGACGTTAATTCTGATCGAGCATCTGGGGGTGTCGCCCTCTTAGTCTCTCATGACTGTCCATCGTCTGTCATCTCTTTACACACGAATCTACAGGCAGTTGCTGTCCGAATAATGGCTCCATCTCTGATCACAGTATGCAGCATTTATTTGCCACCGAATGCGCCTATAGACCAAAGAGACATCAATGCTTTATTAAATGAACTTTCACCTCCTCTAATTCTTGTTGGGGATTTTAATGGCCATAGCCCTCTCATACTTACATATTTTCATAAACAAAAGTGTTGATTTATGCCGAGTTCGACAACGTAATAGAAATAAACAAATCGCGGAATATTTTGTACAACTTTGGAAATTGAAAATGAATGGAAATCAGATACATTGCATTTTATCAAATGATCCTTATACTTCACCCTTTTTTTCGGAGCCTATTTGCATCCGACACTATTCCGATCTTGAAATTAAAGTCTGCTTTGTTGTGAATACTGACACATCATCTGAGCCAGGATCCCACTGGTTGGCTTTTTACCTGGAAGCTGACAATTTTGAGTTTTTTTCATTCGTATGGAAATCCACCTGAATTTTATGGTCAACTGTTTCATGATTTCGTTTCCTATTATTCCTCCGTGTTATGGAATTCGACAACGATGCAAAGTCTGACTTCTAATGTTTGTGGAGCCTATTGCATTTATTTTATTGTAAAACGATGTCAAGGACAATCTTTGTATTCCATTGTAAGCAATTTATCTCAATGTCAGAAAAATATTTGAATGTGCCAATTTGTGAAAAAATGATATGGCCTAAGAATGATTTTAAGAATATAAATAAATTTATTGAAAGCTATTTGTTGCTCTTTTTTTGTATAAATATAACCACCCACGAAAATTTCAGTTAGTAATCATGAATTCATTACATCTACGTCACCCGTGCACTGTTCTTGTTGGTGGAGCATCAGCTTTTGGAAAGATACACCTAGTAAAGAAATTAATAGATTTTAGTTTAGTTTAGTTATATTAACGTTCCGTTGCAAAGCAACACTAGGGCTATTTTGGAACGGACCTCGTAATTTTGAACCACGGTCAGATGACGAGGAGGACACCTGGACAGACACCCCCCTCTCCACACCACACCACACCACGTATGGCCAGATTTGGCTCTTGCGCCATAAAACCAAACAAACAAACCACATCAGCGGGGGTACGTTTGGCATGACAGATTTAACGTGCAAAAGATCCCATCATACGACGGTTCTTCGGTGGAATCGAGTCTCGAACCTGAAAGCCCACCGGTTCCGCAGCCGAGACCTTACCACCAAGCCACTGTGGCCCGTAATGGATTTTAAAATGATACATCCAACCCCTAAAATAATATATAATAAAATATAAATAATATATATAAATAAAATTGCAAATGCTGTAATTGTGATCGATAATCTAATGGCAGAACTTTGCAGCGACAATACATTAAGCAAACTTTTCAGTAAGGGAAGCCATCATCATATTTTTCATTTATATATTTCATATATATTTCATCATATCATCATAGCCATTATTTATAGTTCAAAACATATTTCACAAATGTAAAGAAATGTGAGATATGTCACTGAATGCGCATTGCATGTTTTTATTTAAGGTATAAGACTACGCTAGAAGGACATTTTTTGAGGACTTATAGTATAATTTTTAAAAAACTATTTATGGTTTTTAGATGTGTTATCTATTACAAACACTATAATTAAAAAAGATTATTTGAAAATATAATACATTTTGAGAAATGGGAAAATGTACAGCACATTAATGAAATTTAACCAAAACGGTTAACACTCTACACACAATTGTAACGTAACAATCCTATTTTTCTTCGCACATAAGTTATAGAATGCAAGGATGAATGAAATGAATCAAAATCTAGGGAAAAACTTTAGATGCAAAGAAATTATTTGGAAAAATATACGTGTAAAAATATACGTAATATTTTTACCATAAATTTAAGACTTGATTTTCCTATAAACGCCTGTAAATGAATAAGTATTTCACCAACAGTAAAATTTTTGATTCATTTTATTGCCTATATCATTTAAAATAAGCGCTGAAATTTTTATGTAAATATCTCTATTAGTTTTTGAGATTAACGGTGAAGTATTTTTTTGAAAATAAAAGTTTTGAGAAAAATGAAATGAAAGACAAATTTTATCAGAAAAATATGTGACCCTGGACGATAGGTGAGGCCTTCCTTTTCCCAGAAAAGATAAACTGTTTCGAAAAAAAAAGTCTGAACTACAAGAAATAATAATAATAAACCAAACTTGCCAGTTTAGTCTATAAATAGTGTATTTAACGTAGTCGGATACCTTAATCATTCCCAAATCATGCATTTAGGTCGCCAGCTTTACCCAAACAATTTGAAATTTTTTCGAGAAGTATACGAAGAGGCTACTTCAAAAGCATTTAGATATCTACTTGTTGATCTGGCACCTCAAACAGATTGTTCGCCACAACTACGTGGCAGCAGAGTTGCACAGTGTATTAAGTGAGAACAAAAAATGATGCCTTCGGAAGAAATCACTTTTTATTTCAAAAACTGTTCATCATCAATTCAATTTATCATGCATAAGACAACTTAACAAACAAGAAAAATAAATCATATACTCCGAGCAGATAACACATGGCTTCTAACGTTAAATCCATGCAGTTTAAGTCGAGAGAGTTAATCATCAGAGGATTCTATTGACAGAGTTAAAGCTATGAGAGCATTCTGTTCAGAGAGTGCATGAAAGCCAGAACATCTTATTGAATATCAAACATACCGAAAGTCACCGCCTACCCGACGAAGCGGCGGATTTGGCCGCAAAATCTGCAGCGACCTTTTTAAGCATAGGTCTTTTGTTTACGATAGTAAAAGGTCCATTAATTATGTTCTAACTGGCAAACGTCATGGGATCTGCAGATCCAAAATAAATTACATTGTATTAAAACTGACATTTTTCCTTGGCCTGTTCATCCTATACGTGAGATGGATGTTAAATTGACTCGTCTCCGTATAGGACATACGCGTTTCACTCACAAACATCTAATTTTCGGAGAAACTTCGCCTATGTGCAACAGCTGCCAGGTTAAATTTACTATTCTTCACATTTTAATTTACTGCCCTGTCTTTAATTCTTATCGTGCCCGCTTTTTTATCACGGCGTCGGCATTGCAAGACTTGGTAGGTGAAAAATACCACCCATACATTTTTAAATTCTTGAGAGCTATTGGGTTTTTACGTGTATTTAATTTTATTACTATGTTTTTGTTAACTATTGCTATTTAGGACCTTGGTTTTGACATCATTTTAACAAATTTTCATAACTCGCTGTCTTAATTCTATACATACTAAAATCGTTTTTTATATAAGTCTTATGGAGTTCTATCTTTACACATTAGCGCTACATTTTAGCAAATGAGTTTTTTAAAGTCTTTTATACTTTTACCTTTTGATTGGCGCAGTATGGCCAAATATGGCTTATGCGGCATTAAACCGCACAAACAAACAAACACCGCCTGCCCAACAACTTCCGATCACGTTATCAAAACACAACGTCACGAAAATTGCGTGGCGATTTTTATAAAGGGGGATGAGACAATTTATACTTTTTTGGTTAACACTCCTTGCATCTGCGCACTGGCCTTTTTCCGGGAGATAAATATTATTTATATCAACCTCGTTAAACATTTCGTTACGGAAACGCATCAACAGTCTTAGATTTTGTAGGATTTCAAATTTCACCGAGACGTTTTATTGTCAAAGAATTTGTCGTTTGTGCTGTGAATGACAGTACTTTCTGCGGAAGATGGCTTTTTAAATCTCTTCACTCTTTTGAAAGTTTGAAACTTACGAAACAAAGTACTTATTCTTGGATTACTAAGTTCCTTCATCTAATCGAATGGAATGAAGATGAATTACCTTACGATACCATTCGCTCTGTGTTGACAGTAATATTCGAAACGTTTTACTATATTTACGTATAAGGTCTTGAAAACAAGAAATTCTTAGAATTTTTGACCGATCGCGAAATATTAAATCTTGATGATTTTGAATGCTCAAAAATAAAAGATTTACCGAGGTTTTGATTTACTGTGTCCCTACGTGCATGGGAAAAGTTTGCATCATTGTTCCGTCAACAAAGCCAAAACATTTGCCAGATATCTAGAAAGAATATAAAGTCCTTTGATGAGCAGTTTTTAATCAAAATACCATGTGTATGAGGCAGCAGCTAGAATATTTGAAAGCTATTTGTAAAATTAAATCGAAGAGTTCAGTTTTCAAAACATGCGCAAATAATATTATTCAAGCTCTGTGCGAATGTGCACTGAATGTACTTCGAGGAAATGTACCTCTCACTAAGAAAAAAAGGAATAAATTCATTCTTTTAAAAATAAGCTTAAGAAAACTTTCGGACAGGAGGATACCCCTGTATAAGAAGAAGCAACTTCTCATTCAACACGGTGAAGGATTTTTATCTCTTTTGTTACCAGCTGCCATATCTGTGATTAACTCTCTCATCAATGGAGTACACTAAAAAATGGTCTTAATACCCGAAGATCAGGTAGAATTAGTGGATCATTTATCTGATTTAGATTCTAAAATGCAAAATATTCTTCAAAGGAAAGATCTGACAGAAAATGAAAAGGTAAATCAATATTTACAAATTCTTCAAAAATTTGTGAAAATGCAATGTTGTCATCAGGAAACGTCTGAAACAAATGAAAGTCAAGAATTAGAAACCAGCGTTAAAGAAACGGAAGAAGATATCATTTCAACAAAAATTTTAAAAGCTGCACCAGTTAGGTATTCAAAGACAGTAAAGAATATTTTAGATTTCTTAAAGTCTAACCATACAACATTATCTTGGACTCCTGATGGAGAAATTGTTTACAAGGTTAGCGAATACCAAGAACTGATATTGTTAATTTTGTCATAGACTTACTTCGGAACAGAAAGAAGTCCCCAGCAGGATTCAAGAAATTTCAAGCAGCCGTGTAGGAAATGAACATCCCTGCCTCTTACATTATTTATCGAAAAATATTTAAAAATAATACTGCAACAAAAACAAAACAAATGTATGCGAAATACATGGATAACATTAATTACGTAATTTTTTTTTCAATAAAAATAGAAATGACACAAAACAATGTTTCAATGTGTTTTTTTCCTCATAAGCACAAGGAACATTTTTTTTTATCAAAAAAAAAAAAATGTGAATAATCAAGTAAACACTATATGAAACGAAAAGTAAATGGTATTTTCACTTTGTGTTCGATACCCATATGGCAAGTGGGATAATCTTGTATTATTCAATCATACACTATTCTGTATACCTTTATTCCTTTTTTGTTAACATCTTTTCTCCTTTTGACATCTCTGGTCATTTTTGTTGGGTTTTCCAGAGGAATTGTTCTTTTACTATCCATATTTTATCTCCTCAGGGCCACACCTTCTTTAGGTGAGTATGGGTGTCTCAATCTCGAGGTACCCAGGGATCTTTACTCCCTTCAGATTTATTCTCCCCTTCGCATTCTGCTTTTGGCTTTCATTTTTTCCCTCGACGGTAAGTGAGGGAGCTCACCAGGAGAAGCTGTCGCCGCTCTGTTAGCTTCTTGCTGATGTAGGGATTCACTTGCTTGAAGGTGAAAATGGCGGCGTTGAAGGAGAGGGGGACTTTCTCCTCACCCTTCTGGGTTTTATCGCCCTTATCACAGTGAGGTTTCTTCTCATCTTCCACACCATGCGCCTCCTCTGACTCTTCCTTCTCGTCATGCGTTTCTTCGCCCCCTTTGGAGGGAGGTTCTTGATCCTCTTCCTCCACAGGCTCCCCTTTGCGCTCATCCTATTGATTTGATTTTTCAGGTTTATAAAGAAAAAATGTTCTTTTTGATACAATGTTGACGATATTTTTTGAAGTCTTTTTTTCTATTTTTAATCTTTCCATTTGTAGTCATATTAATTTTTCACCATTCTGTATATTGGTGAAAACCAGATTATCTATTAACTGAAATGAAATGAAGTTTATTCGTTTTAAAGGTAAACATATTTCGAAAGTTTCATGCTGTCTGCCGGTGATAAATTGTACATTATTACAAGTTAATATGAATGATTAAATTTTCTTTGCCGTCTCCTTCTTATATAATTGCATTTGCATTATTTTCAAAATTAATAGTTTTATTTTATATTAAGTTCACCATTCTGTATTAAATTCTTAATACTATTGAATTATAAAAGATCATTATGTGATGTTTTTCGTAGTTCTGATTTATCTACTTTTTATTCTTTTTTTCACTATTTTATATGGAGATTATTTTTAACTATGTTTTTATTTAAAAATTAAAATACTCATATGCGATCAGTAGGGACAATAAACCATATTATGATTCACAGAAATTCATTCTAATAATTTTAGCAATATATTTAATATTTCTTGTTGATTAATACAATAATGATGGTATTGTAACATGATTGAAGATATTGAATGAGTAGTTTTGACTTTTAAATTTTTAATACTTTGTTGCAATATTTTTTAGGTCTGTCAATCAAAATTTTTGTATTAAATAAAGTTAAATTCAGATGGAAAAAAGGGAATGGGATGTGTTATCTTCTTTTCCTTATCCCCTCACTTGCTCTGATGCTGCATAAAATGCCTAGTTATCATTTTTTAAAAATATTTTAAGAAAGTTCATCATGGGGGGGGGAGCAGGATTATAGAAAACTTGAAATTTTCAAAAAATCTCATTTTATCTTTGAATGAAATGAAAAAGAGAAGTATGATTTCTTTTAAAATTTGGTAAACTTACGAAAGAAAAAGGAATTAACAGATGTTTTAACTCTATTAATTTAAATTTTTGAATATTTTTTGAGACTAATAGTTTATGAAAGTACGACCAATATATATTTTTGAGTTAATAAATATTACAATCTAAATGTTTATTAATATGTTGGTCAAATAAATTTATAAATTTAGGTAATTTAATAACTCTTCTGTGTTCAATTATGCAAAGCATTATTAGAGAAGTATATTACGATTTTCTAGTGTCTTACCCTGTATTTTGCACCTAATGTATGTAACCGCGAAAGAATAAAAAATGCAACTATAATTTTTGAACTCAGTAAGAAAAAAGAATGAACAGTTTTAATTGTTTTTAAATGAAAATTATGTATTTTAAACTAAAACAATATATATAGGCCATTCTAATTACACAATAATATTCTGCACTTTTTGTTAGATTTTTTTTTCTTACTGATTATTTTTAAAATTTTCAATTTCTAATGAATTTGTTTTAATCAAAATACTAAAATAATACAACAAATTATTTTATAATTTTTTTAACTCAGAAAAATTTTGTCAAATTGATTTTGCAAATGAATTTCATCATCAGTTCTCATTATATAAGATGCATAATAAAGATAGTATATATTTTTTACATGATCATTTAACAGTATAATTTATTTATTAATTTTTTTTCTTTAGGTATTTATTAGAAAAAATTCAAAAGTGATATATTTTTTTAAAATATATGTAATTTCATTTATTAATTAATTGGATTATTTTTTAGATTAGTCTGTTACAAATTAAAATGGAATTTAGTTTGTATTTTGATTTACTGTGTTATTATTTTGCAGAACAATGGAATCCACAAAAATACTATGGCCAGCACTAAAATACTCCAATCGTTATTTGCTAAAATTGTTTAAGCACAGACACTGCAGCAGTTTAAATAGCGTCTGGAGAAATTATTCTACTGAACAGACACAAACCCAAGAAGTTATTTCAAGAGAAAAAATTCAATTATCAAAACCTTCTATTGTTAAATGGAAGCGGCCACCATTTCTCAAAGATATTTTCCTGGGTAAACTTGATGTTGTATGTATTGTTTCTTTATAGTAATTTTAAGATCTTTTAATTTTTTATTAGATATTCTTTCAAATTTTCAGTTTAAATAGTATGCTACATTTACAAGTAAAAATAAATGAAATAGCATTATAGATGATCATGATTTATTTCGTACTGTTATTTTATACTATTTATTGCTAAAAAATTTGATTTAAATCAACATAAACTCTGATTTCTCTTTTTGCTAATTTAAGTTTTGCTAAGATTCAGTCATTACACCATTGATATTTTGATATTTTTTCAGTTTAATTGATAAAAAAGAAATCTGAAACGTTTTGTTGATGACTTGATTTTTATCATTACAAGAAGAGAAATTTTAACATTGATTTAAATTATTTACTTGACTGACTTTCTAACTAAATTAGTTACCTTAAACTTGCAATTTTATTGGGCATGCATCAAATATTAGTTTTCAATCAATTATTGCCATTGAAGTTTTCAAAATAAATTAAGGGACAGGGAAAGTGGAACATAATATTTAAAATTTATAGCTATAAGATCAAAATCATGTACTGCTTATAATGTTTAGAAATTTTTTATATTAACATCTTTGCTTCATATTTTAAATCTTTTAAAAAGATTTACAATTATATAACTTGTTTTATTAAATACTAGCCGCCTTTGGCGACCAGTTGGTTCGCCATGAGTAATGCGTTCTAAAAATTTCAATTAAGTCTCATATTCATTAGCCTTGAAGCAATTCCGGGCATCGATTGGCCTGAAATAAAAAATGTTTTTTTCCGTGATGCTGCCAAAATATTAAATAGGTTTTTTTAAAGAAAGCGAAAAAGAAAAAAAAATATTGAATGAATGATACAGGTACTGTAAACGATTATAGAAATATGCCATTAAGTCGGGATTTCAATGCATATCCTGTCTGAATTCAAACAGGTTTACCATAAATAAAGATTTGTTGAATAAAATGATTTAGATATTGCAAAAGATTATAGAAACCTTTGCGTTGCATTTATTTATTTTTGAAAATATCACATTTTTTGTTTCTTTTATTTTATCCAGTCACGTGCTAAAAGTATCATTTCTTTAGATTTATTTTGCGATGATAGTTTTTTTTATTTGAACTTCCGGCATTCTTTTATTTTATCCAGCCACGTGCTAAAAACATGGTTAAAATATTTCTTTAAAAATTCGTTAAAAATAAAAGCTTACATTATAAATTAAAAAAACTGATACCGTTAGAAAGCTAATTTTTTAATCTTTAAATGGGTATAAAAATCATGTTTGTACAATAATATTTTCGGAAGTTATAGTGGAAAAACGTTGAAATTACGCTTAAATTTTAATTAATTCAAATTCTAATTAAAAATTCAAAAAAAGGGCTCCGAGGTGCACATTCCCGACCTCCAAGGTATACATGTACCAAATTTGGTAGCTGTAGGTCAAACGGTCTGGCCTGTAGAGCACCAACACACACACACACACACATTGAGCTTTATTATAAGTATAGATTTAAGACATATTAAATACTTAATGCCCATGATGATGATTGAAAAATTCTTTAATTGTGTATGCATTGAAGCTTTCATAATTAAATAAATTTAAAATTATATAAAATTAAAATATATATAGATAAAAATATTATCTTAATGAGTATCATTTTTTAATTTTCTGAACATGCTACCTTCTCCATTTTTGTTTATACTTAGTCATTATACATTAAAATACAATTATAAATAATTGCTCCTTTTTTTAAAAAATGTTTATCATATTATTATTGAAAACAGTTTAAATTTTTATTAAAAAATATCTGAAATTAAAATAAATTTACTGAAATTAAAATAATATATATTAAGGAAAAAAATCAGCAATATCAAATTTAAAGTTTCATTGATTGGATCAGAATTAAAAATATACCATGATTGAATTAGTAAACTGAAATTAAAATTTTCTGACA
Organism: Argiope trifasciata; assembly: GCA_026543055.1. Lineage (NCBI taxonomy): Eukaryota > Metazoa > Arthropoda > Arachnida > Araneae > Araneidae > Argiope > Argiope trifasciata. Next base: position 1,757,703 of record JAPMOQ010015762.1, on the reverse strand, counting down.
ATTTTTTAAAAATCAGAATATGTTTCATTAAAAAAGATTTATTTTGTAATTACTATAAAGAAAAATATAATTAAAAAAGGTCAATTCAGGAATAATTCAAGATATAGTGAAATCAGACTAATACTTCTAAACTTAGAGAACCAATTTGTTACTGCTTTGCAAAAATTGATACTTATACTGAGAAAAATTTTAAATTATCCTACTCTATAATCCTATTTAAAATCTCATAATAGAGTCTTAATAAAAATTTTAAAAACTGTAAGAATACTTTATAAATTTAATGATAGAATCATATTCATGTCTTTATTGAATATGGATTCAAAACATTGAATTTTTGGTATGTGTAGTGGATCCTTGTTGGACATGGTATTTTTTTATCCTTATTTAATTTGAAAATTTTTAAATCCTATCTTTAACTGTATATGTTAAAGATAGGAAATGAGGATCCATATTTTTTTACTGTATTTACAGTGTTCCATCTAAATGCCAACCGAATCAGCCAGGAAAATTTGGTATAAAACAATTTGTAGAGATATGTTTGCATTTCTTAATTTTAAAAGTACATTTCAGATTGCATTTGTAGCAAATCTAGTAGATGATGAGCTTCTTTGCTTACATATATTTGATATTTTCTATTGTCTGTTCATTTTTGTGTGATACATGTTGTATTCTAATGAATTAATGTTATTTGTATTAGGCTCTAAATTCCGTTCTGCATTTTATTTATTTATTTATTGTTACCTCATTGAAAATAATTCTAAATGCTGGCTTATATGCATCTCACTTTTGGAGAAATGGAATGGCGGAGATTAAATAAATAAAATTGTGTGGGAAAATATTTGAAATATGACAGATTTAAAAGACAGAGATACTAGATCTTTCTATATAATGGATTTTTGAAGTAATCAGGTTTTAGGCCAGAAAGATACTTAAAATTATTTGGTCCTTATTATTACAACCTTTTCCATTTCATGAATAAATTATGCATAATATTACTTTAAATTTAAATTTGATAATGCATAAAAAATTTATTGGGTAATTAAGTTACTTGAAATGTACAAAAATTAATCTTATCATTTAAAAATGTATATCAGTTATACTTGCATTCTTAATGTCTACATTTATTATTACATTCATTCATGACTAGGAATTTTTTTTAAATGATTGTTTTTTTTTTATTTCTTTTTTGTTTAACTCTTGACACATAATAATGTCTGACAAATATTATTCATTTCATGTACAATTGTACATTTTGATGTCTCTGAAACATTTAGAATTGCCTCTAGTAAATGTGAAAATCTTGTGTTTTTCTGTTTTGTTTATATTGTTCATGGTTTTCCTCCCTTTTTCAATAAATACCTTTAATAAAAATAAACATCCTGTGAAGTTCTTTTATATTTTTCAGATTCTTTTTATCTATTTCATATTTTGCAATGTTTCCACTTTATTATTTTATAATATTACTTATTTATTTAAATTGTATGCCGTCTTTATTTAATATTATATAACAATGCCTATTTCAAAATAAAATGTTCTGTTTTGAAGCTTATTATTTCTTAAGTTTCGTTGAACTAAATTAAAAAGCATGTTTTAGAGTTGTAAAGTTTTTATTTATATGTCAATAACTTAAAATGTCTATAAAAATTTAATAATGGGAAGTATTTATTTTTGTTTTTTTTTTTTTATATAGGAATTATTAGCATTTCCCGAAATTTTAACAAAGGAGCAAGTAACTGAATTGGAAGATATTGTGAAAAATCTCAATGATTTCATGATAAAAAGAGGTACTTTGTTAATAATTGAAAATTCATTCTAATTCTATTTGTATACTATGATAATTATATGAAAATGTTTAATATTTAGCAACAAATTTTAAATATTATTAACTTGGGAAATCATTCCTGCATCTTGTGAGTTTATTTTTTTAATGTAATTTTTTTTATTTGTTGTATAGTAAAAAAAATACTTTTTTTTAAGTATGCCTAAGGCTAATTTAATTCATGAGTTTTTCCTCTCCCCTTATAAATCTTAATTTTTTTTTCTATAATTAATAGTAATGTTATGATCTCAGACTACTGATAAAATTATAAATCCAATCTTCTGCATGGCATCAATCTATATCATTTAAAGTAATAAAATTAAAAGAGATTCCCCTGAATAATTTCACTAAAATGATATTTTCTTCTTTTTCTTAAATTTAAAAATTAATTTTATTCTGCAATGTCAAAACAGATACTGAGAAAACTGTTAGTTGTATTAATATTAATGGTCTCTTGCTGTTGCCAAGGAATTTAAAAAAGATTTCCAATTCATTGCAATCATCTTCAGTATGTTTTATTGATGATTCTTTAAATAAAGAAAAAAAAAAAAAAATAAAATATAGTAAAATAATCTTTTTTTTCTTCTTTTTTCTTTTTTTTTTTTTTTTCCTTTTTAAAAAACGTGTAAAATTGTATGTTATTCAATTATATTAAAGAATATTCTTTGTATATAAACGTTAAAGTTTTTAAAAAAGGCTAAAATATTATAATAAAATGATTTGCTGTTTTCTGTTTAAATGTATAAAGTAAACATATGAAATTTTGTAATCCTTGAATGAAAATTTTTCTTTTTCTTTGGTAGTAAATTCACAAGAAATTGACAAAAATGCAGTAATACCTGAAGATGTCTTACAGGAATTAAAAGAAATGGGTTTATTTGGTCGTATCATTCCAGAAAAATTTGGTAATTTGACTTGTTTTTAAAAGTCATGAAATGTGTGAATTTTATTATATTAAAATTTGAATTTTTTTCTGTATGTAAATTTTAGAGCACCTTTTTGAGTGGTAATAATAATAAATGGCATGGAAATTTTGTGTGAAAGAATCATTTTATAATATTTGATTTTAATTTGATTATGTGAATAATTTTATTGTTTTTATAGGTGGTTTAGGGTTATCTTACACATCATCTACACGTTTAAATGAAGTTCTTGGATTAGATTGGTCTATAGCAAGTACTTTAGCTGTTCATGAGTTCTTTGCAGCTGAGGTATATAATGTGTAATTCTAATTCATATTTACTTAATTTCTAACATCAAATAATTATCAATATTTTGGTGTTGTGTCTACAGAAAATTCAGTGATCTGAGAAAAAAATTTGAATTAATAATGAATTAAGATAAAAGCAAGTAATCCTATTTTACATTACATATGTGTATTTTGCAGAAAAATGTTTTTTATTCATTTTATTAAGTCCAAATACTAATACCCTTGACAAATATTCATAAGGTACTTTTCATAGCATAATAAGCAAAATTACTTTGATATAAGGCAATTCTATTCAGTTCGATACCTGATCCTCCCCCCAAACATGCGGCTTTTGGAATTGCTTATTCTTATTTATAGTGGTAATAATGATTATTTTAAAGAAATCTTTAAAATTTTTTCCTTTTATGTTATATTAAAAGAAGCATTTAATTGGTTAATATTACAAAAAAATTTTAATAGATGTACATGCATTATTACATAAAATGATATGATGTTTGTGATATGTATGTATGTATATAATATAAATTTTATCATTATAGGCTCTTCTTCGCTTTGGTTCTGAAGCTCAAAAATCTCATTACCTTCCAAAAATGGCATCTGGAGATATTGTTGGTGCATATTGTTCTTCTGAATTAAAGAGGTAAATTTTGTAGTTCTTTTAAAGCTTATTTAATACTACTAATCATATTATTTTCTTTATACATTTCTTTGTATATATTTGAGTTATTATTCATTCATTGTTAAGCTTGTTAAATCAGAAAATATTTGATTATTGTTCATTTTAAATTTTAAACATAACATTGACTACAACAGTAATCCAATTTTTTCATTGTTGAAGTCTTTACTCCAATAGTTTTTATAGTTGTGACTAATATTTCATCATAACTTTTTTTTTCATTATTCTTTGTAAAATTTTGTGGTTACAGCTTTTTTCCCCATAAAGTATAGGCTTTTAAAATTAAAATTAATAGTATATCCATTTTTAACCTTTTACTTTTTAGTGTAAGAAATGCATGTTTTAAAATGTGTTAGCATTCTTGATGACTGATAATTGTTATCTTATCCTTATCACTTTAAAATCATTTTCTTATTTTAATGTACAGAATTTTTTTATTAAGTTATCTTCTGAGTTCTTGTACAAATAGAAAGTATTCTATAGTAACATATAAATAATGTTGAATGATTCCATTTTCTGTTCTTATATTTTTAATAAAAATGTGTGATTTAAAAAACATTTTAACAAAGCAAAAAAAGTTTTTGTATTAGTTGGAATTAAATTCCTCACTTTCAAAATAAAGTTCAAATATTAGGTCAAATGACAATAAATAAATAAATAAAATAAAAAATGCAGATGCATCACACAATAAGCAAATAAATAAGTATGAAATTTTATATGCCCATCAGATTTGAAGTTTAAACTTTCTTTTCTGAGGAAATGCTCAAAAGCAAATTAAATAAATAAAAAATTTGGGAAATCAGAAAGATGCCATCTGGTTTACTGGCATTTGTATATATATATATATATATATATATATATATATATATAAATGATTTCACTTGCTAATATTAGAATACTCCAAAGTTACTGACTGAGTTTTTATCAAAACTGTTGTTATAATACTCTTTACAATCAAAGTTTTCATATCAAATTTTAAAAATTTCATTTATTCTTATCACCAGAATAAAACTTTAGTAGAGATATATTTGAACATTGTAGGAATCAATCATACTATCATCAGAACTACTTATAACTATAGCAGAAATATTGCAAGAGTTGAAAAATTCATTTTAAATTTTTATGTTCCAAATTAAACTGATTTAATATTTTTTATATAATTAATTTACTGATAAAATTCAAGTAAATCAGAAACATTTTATCAAAATTATTTGTCAGTGGTGAAATGAAGTAGGAGGACTGAGACTATTCTTCGGGAGGTTTTAACTGAAGTTTAACAGCTCAATAAATCTTGCAATTCAACCCACTTGGATTTAAAAACTAGAAGACACATTTATAAAATAAAAACTGTGTCCATCGAAATACTATCAATACTGAATTTCTTACTTCCACTTTCTGATTTATTAATTCCTTTAAAATCAATTAGTATATTATAGAGAACAATTAAATGTCTCAAAAAATGAAGTTTTTCAATATTTAATCATATGAAGAATTATTCTTTTAACATTTGATACATGACTTAATAGTATTTAGTTATGACCATTCTACTGTGCAAACAGTGACATTCCAAACACATCTGACTCAAAGATTACTTTTTCTTAATGTACTTGGGGGTTCATTGTTTATGACTTCCCTGTAGTGTTCCCACTTAAGACAGTATCAGTTTTATGAATGACACTAGACCTCTTCAAAGACTCGAGTGGGGGTAAGGGGAGATAAGTTTCATTTTAGGTCTTGCAGTGGTAAGGATTTGTCTTTCCAAAAAATCAGGATTATTCATAGTTCTCTTTTCAAGGATAAGGAGCTTCTTTCTTGTTGAGTGTTATTTGGTTTAACAATTAAATCTTTGGAGTAACTTTCATTGATGGTTTGGGCAATATCTTTAATCATAGATAAGTGATGGCTTTGTTGATATATATATATATATATATATATATGATAAATGTGAAAGTTTGAGTGGATAGATGTTTATTACTCAATCACGCCAGAACAGCTGAACAGAATTAGATGAAATTCACGATGAAAGATGGTTCATTTTTTATTAATTAAAAACTTAACTTTTACGCCAACAAGCTGAGGCCAAATACCAAGAAGTGAATAAGGCACCTGTTTATTTTCCCCCCAACAGAAATAAGGTTAGGCTTAGCAGAATTTCAATCGATTATATCAAACGATTCTACTTATTCTCTTTGTGTTTGATGTATTTAAAATCAAATGTTGTTACTTAATTGATCTTTCGGATTCAGTCTGAAGTATTTTTAAATTAAAAGAAAACTGAATAATGAGAAATAAAAAATTCCTAATTTGCATTGCATTGCCCCAACTAACATTGGAAAGTCAGACGTGTGCATCACGCCAACTGGCGTTCAATGTTTATGCATGATTGTTGACAACTGTGTTTTCATTTGAATTAAAAGCTTAAAAATTATGAGTATAATACTGCTGTAGCGATTTCAATCTCGATCAATAAATAAAATGAATTTGACCGGACTTGATTTGAAGCTTCGTTTTTATTTTGAGTATACAATCTAAATAAATTGTTTTTACATTAGTTTTGTGTTTTCAAATTTAATATATTTTTCTAATGAAAAACATGTTTATATATATATATATATATATATATATATATATATATATATATATATATATATATATATATGAGATTTTTTTATTTCTTTCATATTTAATATATTTTTCATAAGAATTAAAGCAACTGGTTTTCATATTGATACTTATTTAAGAAAATACCTACGGCAATACCACAACCTCTAAATAATGATTATTCATCATCAGTATGAGCCAAAAATATGATAGTAAATTTATTCTGTACAACTTATGATAGGCATGTTATGAAAAATGAAACAAATCAATTACAAATGTCATTTCTGCATTTTTTTATTGTGCATTTTTCAGTGGCAGTGATTTGTTATCAATGTCAGCAGCAGCAAAAAATTCTGGAGAGGGGCATTATCTTCTTAGTGGAACAAAGTCTTGGGTGTCTAATGCTGGTCTAGCAGGACTGTTTATTGTTTTTGTTAAAACACAAGGGGTAATGGTACGTAAATGCCCTGCATTTTACTTTACGTTTCATAACTTTATCATGTTGGCTTAAAGATGCTGACTAAATATTATGAACAAATGATATAACAGTTGAGTTTTTAGATAGTTTCTGTTTTTATATAGAATTCCATTTTAGTGAGTGTAAAAAGGTTTTTTTTTAGTATTTATGTATTAAGTATGTATTTATGTATTATAGTATTTTATGTATTAAGTATGTATTTATGTATTATAGTATTTTATGTATTAAGAAATAATTTGTTATGATCCTTTTTACAATTAGCAACCATGAAGGGTTGCAGGTCAAATGGAACACTTGAACACAGAATAAAATTGCTTTCAATTTTTTTCAATTTTTTTTAATATTTATTTAAATTTTTTCTTTCAGTACGATAAAAGCTGAAAATTATTTAATGACTCAGTTGCTTGTCTATTTTCACATTTTCTTTAGTTTTGAATAAAGTTGTACTGAATGTGCTTTTCATGTGTGATATATTTCCACAAAAACACTGATTTCATCATTTTTGGAATTAAAATTTAGTTATGTGTTTATGCAACGTAATGACTCTTTAATTCAATTATAATATATGAAGCAGTTTTTATAAAAATTCATTTTATGCATTTAATTAATTAGATTTATTTTATTTATTGGTGTTTATGTTTGATTCTATTTATTATTTTATGAAGCTGGGATTTTGTTTGTTTATTTCAAGTCTGTGTCATGTTCTTGCATGGTACTTGTATTTCTTTTTATTTTATTAGTATAATTAATGCATTATAATCAATAATTATACTTTAAATTTACTATATGATATTATTTTATTTAGGATCCAAAGCATGAGGATATAACTGCTTTTCTTGTTGATAGAAATAGTAAAGGTTTAACTGTTACAGTGCATGACAAAGTATGCCTTCGCGGGCTTCAAAGTATGCATTACTTTCTTCATTCTAATACTTTTATTCTATTTATGTAAAAAATATGCTTATACATTTATCTGACTATTTTAAACATGATATTTTTGATCAAACTAATTATTATTTATTTTTGTTTAAATTATGATACTCAAAAATAGGAAACTATCTTTATTCTCCTGTAATTTAAAAGTCTTTGTGCATTTATGTGTTTAGATAATTTATCTTATCTTGAATAAAAGAAAAGTTTTGATTAGTATTCTACTTATAAATACTTGGAGTAAAATGAACTCTCAAATATGGCTTTTAAACAATAAATTTCTTTTGATGTCTTCTATGAATTGAAATATGAATTTCAACTTTAATTAGTTATATTTTCATTTTATTTTTAGCTGGAATGGTTCATTTTGATGATGTAGTTGTAACACCATTAAACATTTTAGGAGGATTAGGTCAAGGTTTTAATGTAAGTCGTTTTTTTAATCAATTACATCATGTCATATTATTAATTTTTTTATTTATCAAATTTTCTATGAAGTTTATGTGAATGTAATTTCCATGTACAATATCATTTTAATCTTAAAATATTAAATTGAGCTTTTCAGAATTTCTTGTCCAATGAATAATTTTTATTTGGGAAACTTGATTGTTTTATTCTTATAACATGAAACATAAAAATAATAAATATTAATTAATTTATAATATCTATTAAAAATAGAGATGATATAAAACTTGAACATTGGGAATTTCATGCTTTAAACAGCTACGAAAACTACTATATTTGCTATTGAAGTGAGGTGAAAACTATGGATTTATAGATACATTGTGGGAAAACAACAGAAAATTATAAATAAATAATAATTTATTTTGCTACTAGTTGTTTCTACAAGGCATTGTAGAAACAACAATTCAATCAAAAAATCAATTCAATTCAACAAAACAATTTAAAAAATTTTTATTTAAAAAAAATGTCATTTGTACATCCATTTAAGAATAATTATATATTAGTGTAATTAAAAATCAAATGAATTACTTGTTGTCAGCATTTAAATTTTGTAAAATAAAATAATTTTTCTCTTTATTCTTTATATGTTGCTACATATTGAACTACATTTCAGATTTATTTAAAAACATTAGAATTATTCAGATTTGCCATGCATTCATTTACATTTGGAGCCTTAAAATCTCTTCTAGGTAAGAAAAAAAAAATCTTTATTTTTTTATGAAGTTTGTAGCATACTATTTTTAATCAGTTTATATTATGGTTTTGTGAATTAAACTAAAAGGTTTTTGATCATTTTAATTACTTATTTCTTAAGCTGTTTTTCTTTTAGAGTTTGAAATGGAATTTTTTTAAAGCTTTTATCAATTATTTTTAATTAGTAGAAATCAGTTTTTTTAAATAAAAATCCTCTTTCTATTTTGGTAATGATATTGAATTCCTCAGCTATCTCTGCCAACCCATTCTTTCTTTGTTACATACATCTTGTTTTTTTTTTTTTTAAAAAGTCTAAAACTCATAAGATAGTATGAATTAGAATCCAATTCAATAAATAAAAAAAGAAGATATTCAACAAACAAAGAGCCAACTGATTCGCAATAGTAAGAATTTACTGTATTTAAAAATGATACAAATGTAATGTAATGTTGAGACATTTTTCACAATGATTTTAAAGATACCTCATAGCCTTAAAAGTATGTTACCCTGATAGTGATAATAGCCATATCTTCATTTCTATAAATCACTCACAACAATGCTTGCTGTATCTCAATATCATCAATTCAATTCCTGTGAACTTAGATAATAGATTTCTACATATGCGTATTCTTTGACAATATAAAAAGTTCTAAGGAAATGCTTATTCAATAAATGGCACGTTTCTACATATCTAGTATTATACAATCAGCAGGAAATTAAACTGTACAAGTGAATATATTCGGATTCAGTTTTGTAGCAAATTTTACTTTAAGATTACAAATTTTGTTTTTTATATTTAGTACTAGTTCTAAACAAATACTAATTACTTATTCATGTTTTAAATGTTTAATTTTTATAGATTCCATCACAGAACATATCATTTATTGTGAAAGATTAGAAAAGTCTTTAGCTGACTACCAGTTAGTGAGAGTAAGAACGATTTGTTTTATATTTAAATCAGGGTTTTATTTACTAGTAATAGCTCATTATGAAAAAAAAGAGCAATAATATTTTTGGCATGCCTTCTTTTAGCAATAAATGAAGTTAATTGCCAGAGAATTAGTTGATTAAACAAAAATAAAATGAAAGATTTGATGTACTCAAAATAGTACAAATGAAGATGATGGAACGAATAATTTACGAATATTTTATTTGTTATATATTTGCATGTTGATGATTATGTAATTAAGCGACAGGAATCATATGCAGGATATTATTATAAAAATCAGTGAAGTCTTAATTATTCCACAAACTATAAATCAAAGTTTCTTATATATATGTATAATATTACTGCTATAGAATAAAGTGTTGTTTGCTTAAATAATAGTTTAAAAAAATATTAAATGAGAATTCAAGGTATTTTTTAAGTTCTTTATGATTTCTTATAATAGATGGTTTTATTTAAAGTATTTTGTGTGCATGCAACTAATTTTTTTACTTAAAATTAAATTAAAGTAGGTGATTTGAATCTTAGACATTAATATTAATGGGCAAATCTATGCTTCTTAATGTTTAATATATACTTTTCCAAGAAAATTTAAACTGACATTGATTTCTTATAAAATTATTTTATTATTTTTTCTAAAATTAAAAAAAGCAAGTTGTCAATATTTTTAGTATCACCATCAACAATTTGTGAATTACTAGCTACTGAAAATAAAATATTCTAACTTTTTAACTCTGCTGAAACTAGATTTTTTAAAGCTTGTAATATAATAGTCATTATTTATTACTAGCAAGACTGCTTTTAACTTTTGTCATATTATGGAAATTATTCTGATTCAAATCAATTTAATATTAAACTTGTAAAGAGTTTACAAATTTATGATGATGATTTCCATTTTAATTATTTAAATTAATTGTTCTGGTTAATCTTGATTGATATATAATATAGAATATTATTGACATTTTTGCTTCAAGTAATAGCTACCATTACTTTAGATCAAAAGTGCTCTTTTATCTACACAGGGCTTAAATCTTCTGCTTCATTTGTTAGGATATTCTGTTTCTTCTAAAGGTTATGTGGTAATTTAAATAGAAAATGAAGCTGATAGTTTAATTAGCATTGTAAAATTTTAGTGAAATTGAGCTGAATTTTTAAGTGACTTTTACTGAGAAAGATCATCAAATTTAATATAATCCCTTTCTATCTTTTACAACCCCGAAATTTCTGTTTACAATTGAATTAAACCTTTTTAGATAAAGACTCATATTTTAAAAAATATTAATCTAAATCCATAATATTAAGAAGTTAAATATTCCCCAGTGGACATTAATATGAACATTTGTTAGGTTATTAAAAGCATTCATATTTATTATACAGTGAGCATAAATTTTAAACTTAGAATTTATTATTTTAGAAGCCTTACTTCCTAATGGTTTTTGATCTGAAAGGTATTTATAGCCTTATCTTAGATAAGTGCATAATCTCATTATTCAAAAAGAAGTAGGAACTATGGGAAGTTCTTATTCTAATTTTGTATCAAAAATTGAAAATAAAATGTTCGCAAATTTATAAAATTCAAATATTAGTGTACACCAAATTGTTGCTATTGATATTTCTCTTTTGTTACTTGAGATAAATATAAAAGTATCATATATGGTGTTGCCAACTCATGTGTTATCTTATGTTAATTTATTCATCTATTCAAGTTAAGTTATTATATAAATAAAATAACAGAGAGCAAACATATTCACTTTAAACCTGAATTAAAAATTTTAAAATCCTTTTCTTTTTTCAGACTAGGTTATCTAGAATTACTAATATGATTTATGGTATGGAAACAGCATCTTATTTTACTGCAGCCATACTTGATTCAACAGAAAAACCAGATATAACTTTAGAAAGCACTGCTTTAAAGGTATGTACAAATATGGCTATTTCTAATATATTTATTATGAATTTTATAATATATACAATAACTTTTGATGCAAGCAAATTAACCCATTTGCATCATTAGCGTATACATACGCTCAATTTTCCTGGTCACTATCTTTGGAGCGTATATATATCATATTATATGCTGTGCATATAATATGATATATACTATATTCATATTATATACTATATACCTATATGCATCCCACATTTCAAATATTAAAACTGAACTGAACAAAATGACTAACAAATAATGCTTAAAAATGATTTTTTTCTGCTTTTCTACAATTTTACACCTAAATATGAAATAAAATTTTTTCCGTGATATGGACCTTTTTTCCATATTTTCCCATATGATGCAAATGATACATTTTAACCCATATGATGCAAATGGGTTAAAATGAAAATATTGATTTTCTTTTCATTTCTGTTTTATTATATTGAGTTCCTCATGTATTTAATATATCGTTTCTCCATAGATATTTAATTCTGAAGCAACTTTAGATTGTCTACGAGAGCTCATGGACGCTTTGGGTTCTTCAGGACTGATGCCAGGATCTCATTTAGAAAAATTCCACCGAGATGCTTTAGGATTAGCTATGTTTGATGTAATCAATTCATTTAAAAAAAATTCATGTTATAATTTTTATTTTTTGCTTCATTATTTATTAATTCAGAAGTGAAAATTTAAAATTTGCATTTACACTCAACCAGTTTTAACTTACAGTAAGTCATGCATGTTCAGAAAAAGTTGGGCATAGACTAAAATAATTGACAATAGCAGGTTCTTGTTTCAACGGAATTGTACAGTTTTTGACTTATTGGATGGATTATAGTTGGCTAAGTGTAAACACATCTTTAATATAGATATATATTCATTTTCTATCTTGTATTAACACATTGTGTGCGGGTCCATTTTGCAGCGGAGTTGTACCGGGAGTGGGCGTTTTGCGAGTTATTCAGTTACATCTCAATACATCGAAAATTATTTCTGTTTTTAACCAACTTTTTGTATTTTATATTGATATGTGTATACAAATAACAACCATAAGATTTTTGTAAACAAAAATTTTTTCTAGTGGATGAATTTATAATAATATCGTAAACAGGAAAAATCAAATAGAAAGAGTAGTATATAGTTTTAATGTTTTCGAATGATGTTTATATATAAACATTTTTACATTATAAAAAAATGAAAACAGCAATCATAAAACTAATAATTTTTTACAGAGTGGTAACGTTCAATGCATTTTTCACTCTGAAGAGGTACACGGCAAAATTCACTCATTTTCGCGAGGGTTAATAAAAAGTAATTTTAAATCTGAATTGATTTTTTTAAATCACCGTTCCCGTTCAGTGGTTCCGCATCGACTGATGTAAAATCTAATTCTTATTTGTCTAAATTTTTCCAGAATCTATGTAGTATAAAAAAACATTCGGCTTCATTTTCCTGTTTATACTGTTATTTTTGTACCCACCAACAAACCATGTTGTTACATTAACCCTTACTAGTACGTGACCCTTGCTCAAGTATCAGTCGTCAGAAAATGTACCAGTACGTGTCTCGCATACAATGTGTTAAATACTTTGAAATTATGAGTTTTATTTTCATTGAATGCAGAAAATTTGTATGAAATATTCAGAAAAAAAAAATCTGATCATGAAACTACGCATTTTAAACTATGCATTTCTTACAAGCTTTTAGAGTTTTATTTTTTTAATGCCAATTTTTTTATTATTTTTTATAATTCTTGAATGCATATTTTTTATAAGTATTTTTCTTAAAAAGTGCAAGATAACAAATTTAGCACTTTTTGTTTGATTCTGTTCTTAAATTTTTGAGGCAAATGTAAATTCTTGTCTTACTTATATAAGATTTTTTTTTCATTTCACTTTATTAAAGAACTGTCTCATTATAGCTGATTTTCATTATTGATATTTATTGCTAATAATTTTTTAGAAATGTTATTTAAATACTATTTGTTTAGATAATAAATTGTTTGCATTATTTAATTTTATATTGTATAAAAAATTAAAATAGCTAGCTTAAATTATGGTATGTACTTTGGGATATTTTTGTTACATTTTCTTCAGCTCTTTGTATGAATTTTTCAGAGCCCAAATGATGTTGCTCGACTTTATTTAGGCTTGCAGGGATGCAAATATGTTGGAGAACATGAACTGGAAAAGATAAGGTAAGCCTTACTATCTTCTTTAATTTGACTAATAATAAAGATGATTGTGTTGAGGCTGTATAGGCCAGACCATTTAACCTAGAGCTATGAAATTTCGTACATGACCTTTGAAAATGAAAAAGTGAACCTCAACCAGATTAAAAAAAATATATATATATAATTTCAAATTTTCAAAATTGTGCTTAAGGGATTACAAATAAGTGATTTTTGTCATAACTTGAAAATATTTCTGCACAAAAATAATTTTTACATATTTTTAAAAGTTAAGAAATTGTCTTGTTGATTATAGCAATTTAGTTGTTGTATACAATTTTTGTGAATTTTTTCGATTTTTATGAACATTTTTTTTTTTGCATAATTTTCAGCATAGATTTTATTGTTCAGTGAAATTCAAATTACTTTAATATCTTCCTCAAATATTCAATTCCAAGATTTTTAATATTAAAAACTAAGAGTGTATTCTTTATAAATTTGTATTTTACATGAAGAAAAAAAGGAGGTTACAGTACTGTGAAATTTAGGAAGCAAAATGAACCAGACATTTGCTCTTTTAATAGTGCTTTGATATCATTAAACTTGACTCTATGATAATATGCAACAATGATCATGTATAAAACTATTAAAAAAAGACAACTTTGACTTGTCACATTTTGTTATTTTAAAACAATTTCTTTAAGGAATAATAATCTTTTGGATGTTATTTTGATTTTTTCCTCTTTTGTAAAAGAATGCATTTTTAAATGTATTTTATAAAATTAAATTAAAAAGTATTTAAATTATGATTGAAATCATTTTTTAATTAACATCTGAAACTAATTTAAATTAGTTTTTATTTTCTAATTCTGTGAATGGAATTATTGTCAGTTTTTTAATGATGTGAGAAGATACACATTGCCTTTTGAAACATTGCATATTTCTGCCAAACGTATAATATTTTATGATTCATCTTTATTGTATTTTCTGTTATGTATACTTAACATTAAAAAGTTTAAATGCATGCTGTATAGCATATTAAAAACAATTAACATTCCATGTCATTAAAATATATGAAAATAAATAATAAAATATATTATCCTTAACCAGAATTCCCACTTGCAAAACTTTTTTTTTATATCTAAACTGAGATAAAATAAAGTGGTTTTTCTAGAATTCAAAAATGCATTAAATTTTTATGGTCCTGAAATTTTTACCATTAATTTCATTAAATTTTGCAATCTTGTCTGAAAGTTGTTATTTTCTGGTCTTAAATTATGCATTTATATTAAAATTTTCTTTTTATGCAGGAAATTTAAAAAAAATATAAGCTGCTTATTATCTGTGTTCTAATTAATTTATTAATGTGCTATACTTCCTTCTTATCTCTTAGAAAGTTACGAAATCCATTCTTTTTCCCTTTTGACATTATGAAAGAATATATTCGTCAGCTAAGAATTCGATGGAATCTAATAAAATATGAGCAAGACATTGCTGGGCATATTCATCCTTCCTTAGTGGTGAGTTGATAATTAATTAATGGTAAATTTATTATAAATTGATTACCTATAAATTATAATAATTTATTACAAATGAAAGAGATGTGAGGTTAATATTTATTTTGTATCCTATTTATTTTTTACTATCCAATTGAAGAGAAAATAATTTGAAAAAGTGTTTTTTTTTTGTTCTTTAATATTTAAATTTATTTTATGTTATTGATTATCAGTTATATAAGCAAACTATAATAAATAATTTTGTTAGTGGATTATTAATCATTCTCAACTTTCCTTAATATGCTTACACATTGTTGACTTTGATGCAATTAATTTAATAAAAATCAACATTTTTTCAATATATGCACACAGGGTGTGATAAGCATAAATCATGCCCAATGACTGTACTAACATTTTCTTTCTTTTTAGAGTATTTGGAGAGCAGTGTTTTGGGTGAAGGGGTATATTGTAAAAGTGAATTTAATTGCATCTTAACTATATTTTGCTTCAATTTATATTAGAATAAGAATGTTTACAAAATGCAAGAAATCAGTAATAGAAAAATTATTAATGAAAGCTAAATCCTTCTTAAAAAAAAGATACATTCAGAAAGAAAAGAAAACAAAATATTGTTTAAATTGAGACAAACTGAACTTATATATTTGTTAAAGAAATTTATTCTAGACTTTTAAAACCAAAAATGTTCTTGGGGAACCTTTGAATAGGCAAGAAATAAGCTATATGACTAAATTAATAGAAAACATTAATTTTTTATGAAATAAGCTCCTAATTTAAAAGTCAAGACTGTAGTTTTGGTACTTAACAATATAAACTGGGAATTACAACTTACTGAATATATGATTGTTTTTTTTAATGGTATAAAAAGTTAATAAATTCATTTAAAAAATGTCCATCCTTAAAAAGAATACATGAATTTCCTGAACTTTTGTTTATTCAGGCTGAAAAACTATCCATATTGAAGTATTCTTTTATATCATGAGGAAGAAAAATAGGTTTTATGATTTTTTAATTAAGTTCCTTTTAGATTATTTCATTTTCTTGCATAAATATATATAGAGTTGATTATAAAAACTTAAATTTCTTTTGTGTGTGCACTTATCTCTCTCTCTTCTCTCTCTCTCTCTCTATCTATCTGTCTGTCTGTCTGTCTGTCTATATATATATATATATATATATATATATATATATATATATATATATAATATGCAGTTATTAAAGCTGTTAATTATTTAAGTTAATATTATTTAGTTAATATGATGTAAAATGTTCAAATGTAAAAATCTCAAAATGTTAAAAAAGCAGAATTTCAAAATATTTTTAGTTTAGTATTTTATTATAAAAAAATGTACTAGTTGGCAGTTTTTTAATGTTCTTTTATGTATCTTAACACATATGTATAATGTCAAAACAATTTTATCCCCTATCTGTCAATGTTTAAACCAATTTATAATGTATCTATTTTTCTTTATCTGTAGGAATGGGGTAATAAACTGGAGAAGTGCTTGCAAAACTTAGAAGTAGCTTCTGCATCAATCTTGTCAGAGCATGGGAAAGTAAGGAACTTTTTTGTATGATTTAGAAAATATGCAATTTTATTTCTGAATTCTGTTCTTATTCTTGAAAGCTAGATTTTTAATAGTACATTGGGATCTTGTTAACTAGCACAATTAGTTACCAAATCTTAATTGTAATGCAAAATGCTCAGTAAATGAAATAATTTGTTCCATTGGAATCTATAGAATATAGGACAATGCAATTTATTCATTAAAAAATACTCAAATTTATAATTATGTGATTTATTATTTATAATACATTCTTTTCTTTTTTTCCTATTAAAATATTGTCTAAAGATGTTTGTCTTTGCCTACTCTTTAAAATTAGACCAAAATGAGATAGAAAGTTAAATGTATTTCTAGACCACAGAACTATTATTGCATCTTATGTGCTTCTCAACATAAGATGGAATAATTTTCCATGTTTTCAACGTATTCCTTATTTTACTGTTGTTTCTGTGATGATTATATTATTTATATTATTCTGCAGAAAATAACCGAGCATTCTGCATTATAAAACAGGAAATAAACTAGAATTAGAAAATACACAGGTTTACATAGGCATACATGCACAAAGGTGCTTAATTTTTTTGGCACAGGTGTGTAAAAAGTGCTTAAAAGTACTTCATTTTTGCAGCATTTTCTCATTACGCACCCTGGTATATAATTTTCTTCATATTTCCAAGAAAGACGAAGATTTCTTTAGAATTTATTTCATTGGTTGCATCATACTCCACTCATAGCTTTATATAAAAAACTGAGCCATTTATTTATATCATTTAGATATTTTGTTTTTACATTTGTATGTGTATATCACAGACTAATTATATATATATGTGTGTATTGTATAATGTATGTATATATATATATGTGCGTGTGTGTGTATGCTTTTTAAATTCTCAGTAATCTAATTATATTTTTGTCTTAGAAAGTAGTAGAAGCTCAACTTGATCCTAGAAAATTAGCTGATATTGCCAAGGAGCTTTATGTATGGGCAGCTGTTCTTTCAAGATGCTCAAGATCATACTGCCTGGGCATGAAAAATTCTCATCATGAGGTAAATTTCTTTAGTATTTACTTTTATACAAAATGTTTTTATTTGATAATATTTAGTTTAAACGAAATATATATTTTTTTATAATTCTTAAGTAATGAAATAGCTAAACTTATCTTCTTGAAAATATTCATTATCATAAAAACGTAAGATTGCACCATTAAAATGGTCAAGTGCAAGATTTTCATGAATATTTACACTTAAAGTTCTCCCAGTTTGAAGATAGAATTTGTGAATTATATCTGTCCATCAGTCTACTTACAAATATATTAAATAAAAAATTGAAAGTGTTAATGAAATTTTATATATGAACAGTGTTAAATTTTAGATGAAATCCATAACTGGTAAAGTCTGTTAATGCATTGCATTTATGTGCATGCAAAGTCAAAAGGACAGTAAGTCAAAAAGATTTTTGTACTTTTAACATAGACATTAAAAGTAATCAAATGTTAAACCTGTGTAGTTAGAGGATTGACTGTCTGCATATACACACAATTTGTTAAACTCTACTAAGGTATTTAAAATAATTCTATGGATTGTCAACCTCACTTACAGAAAAATTCCATAAAAAACCTGGCTTCTTTTCCATCCCTTTAGTGCAAATCACACCCTTTTGTCTTTATTTGTTTTCAAATGATTCATTTTTAAAGTTCGTTCTGACTTTTGGATCTCTTGAGTATATAAGCTATAAGGTTATGAGAAAACTTCAATTTTAATTTTTAGATTTCTTTCAGAGAAACATACGTTTTTCATATGCAGCAGAAAATTTTTATTGCAAATAAATGAGAACATACTTTAAATGTAATTTTTAAAAATCAAATTATCTATATTTCTTGAAAGGATAAATAATAATATTTAATCTGCAAAAGCATTAATATTTCATTCAGTAAATAATACTTATTTTTTGTTTAAAATTGAAATTGATATTCTAAAAATTTTTTACTATCTTTCTTTGTATTTTTTCAATAATGTGTATATATTGGTGGCAAATATATGAGAAAATTGATGATAATAAAAAAGGAAATATGCTGCTGATGGAAGAATCTGAGCATGATTTTAACTCAATTCATATAATCTGTGAACAGTTAATATTTTTTCAAATTGTTCATAGCTAATTTTTCAATAAATATGTATTTTTTAATGATATAATAAAAAATTTAAATCATGATCCATTATTTACACATTGGCAAAATAGAATAGTTGATGATGAAGAACTGTGTGTGGCATATTTAAAAAGTGCTAATTTGATTAAATCATTTGTTTCATACTTAATGATAGTTAGCAATTTTATAACATCATAGATAAGCTATATTTTGGGTTCTCATGATTGAAACAGATTATTTAAAGTAGTTAACATTTTTTGTTTCGTTTTTCAAGTAATACATATATGGAAGAAAAATAAAATAAATGATAAATATTCTATTTAAAGAGGATCTGTGTTCTATTATTGATTGAACTATAATTTTTTTTTCACTTTAAAATATATTTATTAGTCCTTCCTATGTGTCATGATATGTGTCATTTCTACTTTTGTAACAATTCATTTAAAAAAAAGAATTAAAAAAAACTACAGACTTATAAAAGTTTGATTTGTTAAAAATTATTACATTTTTCAATACTTTTCCATTATACCGGCGCAAATCTCGCCAAGGAGACTTTTTGGGGACAGTACACTATCGCAATTTCAGCGCAGGCGATAAAAGGGTTGCGACTTTCTTTAAGAATGTAAAAAGTTAACGGCGGTGATATTCCATTTGGCGTTGGTTGCATCATTATTGGCGACTTTTGGCGTGCGCCGGTATATTGGAAAAATACCCATTTTTCTTTAATATGCATGAAAGAAACTACAATTATGATAAATTATTTAAATGGATGGTCATTGAATACCTGGATTGTTTTAAAATTTTTCATTACAATTAAGCTTGATAAAAACTCCAATAGTTATTGATTTCAAAATCAATTTTTTGCTAATAAAATTTTTTAAAAAATATTGTACACTTGTTATGTATTAACCAAAATATTGTGATTGAAAAATTACTTATTGAATAAAATATTTTTTCAAAGTTCTAAACAAAATTTTATAGTATGATATTCAGAGTAGTAATTTTTAAACTTATGGATGCTGCGTAATAAAAGATATAATTATTTATTCTTTAGATTATTTTATTCAAAATTCTTTTATTATAGATTATGTTCTTTGACATACTATTATAAATTTATTGAAATGGTTGTTAATAAATTTTAATCTCCATATTAAATATATTTCTTCATTATTATTATTATTATTTGTAGCAAACATTGTTTTTTATCAATATTTTATAAACAACATTCAAAGGCGAAAAAAATCTATTTCTGCCATATACTTATCTAACACTGAATTCTTATATAGAAAAAGATTGGAAATCTTGGTTTAGTTTATTAGTCATTAGTATTACTGAATTAATTTTTAATGCATCTGACAGTTCCACTGAAAATTGTTACAATTGTATGATTTTTTTTCCTGATGTATTTTGTAGCTTCGTCTTGCAGAGGCTTTCTGTTATGATGCATTCATGAGGGTTGCTATAAACATGGATGCTATTGCTATTGGTATGTTGAATTCAAAAATACTTCTTTTTTATTTTTTAAATAATCATTAATTGTCTATGATTCATTTTTTATCATTTAAATTTTCAGGTAAGAAAGTATTATATATGTATAATAAAACATTATTTGCATTCTCAAATTAGCATGCTATGGAGTATAGCTAATTTACATGAGATGATGCTATATATATATATATATATATATATATATATATATATATATATATATATATATATATATAATCTCACACTTTTTTATCATTTTTTTAAAATTTTCCAACATACAGAAATGTTTGTACAGGATGTTTATATTACAGGATGTACAGGAAATACAGGATGTTTTAATTTCATAGATTTCATACTGTAATATTATGTTTTGATAATAAATAAGCTGCCTGTTAATTCAAATGTTTCAAACATCAATCAAAGGTGACCTCCTTTCTTCTATTTCCACATCCAAAACGAATTTTCGGTTGGTTTATACCGGCGCACATTTCGCCAAGCAGACTTTTTGGCGACAGCTTACAGTTGCCATTTTTGCGCAGGCAACAAAATGGCGCGACTTTCTTTAAAAATGTATCGGTAAAAGGTTACCGGTGGTGATATTTCGTTTGGCGTCGGTTGCATCATTATTGGCGATTTTTCGGCTGCACCGGTATAATGGAAAAGTACCGAATTTTCTTTCAGAAAGTGTTTTAATCAAAATTTGACCTCCTTGGCTCCAGTGGTAGAGAAACTGTAAATATATCTTTTAGTTCACGTATATGCGGCCTACAATTCTAAATCATGTGGAGAAATTAGTGGATGATTTTTTTTCATGTTGCCCATGCATTAAAATTGTAATTTTTATCAAGTTTTTATACAGTTTGTCAATGTTTAATGAATTATTTTCATAAACAAAAAAATGAGTTTATTCATTATGTTATAAAAATAATGGGAATGGGCCATTCGTCCAAAGATTTTATCACTGTTGACTTATTTTTACATTAATTAGTTATATATATATATATATATATATCATGCCATGCTGTTAAAAAGTTATTTGTTTACAAACTATTATGATTTGAATTGAAAATAAATTTTTAATTTCAGAAACCTGAAATACATACATATTAAACAACTTTATATTATAAATTGCATATTTTTTCGTAATTTTACGATAAAATATAAAGCCTGACCTCAGTAACTGTACCTAGCATCAATAGGGCTTTTATTACCACTAATATAAATTTAAAATTCAATACTCTCTGTATTCTAAAAGGCAAAATCTTTATTTACAAATAAATCTATTACATAAAACCATGTATATTTTATCTGCCATTAAAATAATATTGCCTTGAGAATTTTCAAATATATTTCAAGTGAGCTTGTTGAAATTAAAATAATGTATTCGGTATATTTATTTCATAAAATTTACATGATTTTTTTATTAGACAATGATATAAATTCGTTAAAAATTCATTTTCTTGTCTTTTTATCTTCAAAATATTTCAGAAAAGTTTTAAAATTATTTAGCTTAATTAGCATATCAGAATGATTTGAAATTTCTTTATTAATCAAGCACAGAACTGTTTCTGAAGCACCTAAATATTTCATGTTGCTTTTTTTAAAAAAAATCTATCCCATATTAAAAGAAAAAGAAAATGCTTATAGTTTCTATGCAACAGCTAATCATTTTTTTGTTTTCCTTATAACTCTTAGATAATTCTCTTTTGTATAACTCTTAGGGAATTCCTTATTTATGAACTCTTGGGTAACTTATAGGTATTTTTCAAATATATAAACAAGTATAGTTAATACTTGTTTATATATTTGACTTATACTCTGATGTAACACTAAAACTTATTGTGTTTATTATTGATAGCCAATCTCATTGTTTGATGTTATGCTTTTCAGGTGTTGCTAAAAACAATGAAAGAACTCATCTTGTGCAGGGGGAGCAGATTGTAGATTGCCGAGGATATTTTCCAGAACATCCTTTGAAACACAATTTTTAATTTGTATATAGTTAATAAAATGGATTTTATCTTGTCTTAATGCTGTTACAAATTTTCATTGAAAATATTTTGGATTATCTGAAAAAGATGTTCTTTATATTATAATATGATAATGTTGGTATGTTCACAGCAATTTCTACATATTATCCAATGTTAAAATATTCTGTCACTTGCTTGCATGATTTTTTTAGTTTGATTGACCAAATGATAAAAATTCATGATCCAGTTCTCATTTTTAACAGCTATATTTAAATGCACTTTCTGAATATGGACCATTAGTATTTCCAAAATGTAGCTTTTTATCTATTTTTAATCTCATTTATCATTCATTGATGGTAATGATGATGTTTGAAAATATTGATTTCTCGAACAGAATATACCATTTTGTTTCTAATAACAGCTCATTGAATACTTGATTTTACTTTTGTGGCATTTTGAATGTTCCTTTCTCATTTTTATCTGGAATATCAAATGTTTATAAATGATGTAAAATAATATTAAATTTGATGCATTTTGTTGAGCATATAATGAGCATTTTATACCCATTATATGCATATAGAATGCTCATTATATACATATAAAATGCATTTTATATGCCATGATACGCTGTTAAAAAGTTATTTGTGTACAAACTATTATGATTTGAATTGAAAATAACTTTAAATACATACATATTAATATAACTAAAATACATAATATTAATCTAACAACTAAAATACATAATACTAATCTAACAACTAAAATACATACATATTAATCTAACAACTAAAATACATACATATTAATCAACTTTATATTACAAAATGCATATTTTTTTGTAATTTTACGATAATATATAAAGCCTTGTTTATAATATATAAAGACAAAATTGTTTTTAAATGACTGCATTGTGTTTGAATTTTGAGATTTTTTATTTATTTATTTGAACAATGTGTATTCATAAATTCAAAACTCAAGGACAAGTCGTAGTAAAATGTATTTATTTTAACTATACTTCAGTTTATTGATATTTGTCGCAGATTTTAGGAGATACTATGTTAGTGTTATCTTTTTGTTTTTTGCCTTCATCATTTTGTCAGCTCTAAAATGCAGTTTTCTTATCTATTAAACCTTTTCTACTTCTAAGAAGCATCAAGCATTTACTTTTTATGTATCTGGAAACGCCTTTCTGCTTCAACTTTTGAGACACCAGCAGTAAACTTTGGATTTCGTGACTCTGACATTCAGTTTTCCCACCGCACATTCTTCACAGCAGAGAGACATCTGTCCAATACGAGACTCTGCAATGGAGACGAGACAATATTTCCGAACATGCATTTTATATTGGGCTTAAAAAATTATTATTAGATTAAGTAGTAATGCATGGACATTGAAACAAAAATGTGAAGAAATATTAAGACAGGTTCGACAGATAGGATTGAAATTTAAGAAAAATTTTTGAGACATGTTTTTTTATGTATATTTTTTACACACATAGGTAAGACCATACAACTAAACTTTGGTGGTCTTAAGATTTTAATTGAATACAAAAAGTAAAATATATACACAATGCTCTGTTTTATTCAATTAAAAATTCCTTGATCTAAAGAATTTAAAAATTCATAAACTAAGAAAGAGGAACTATTTTGTAGAAGATACGCTCACCTTCAAATAAGGGTAAGCATTTTACCAATGCGGGCGTTTTATATATGTATTAGGACCACGCTAGCCTGGTTGGTAGAGCGTCAGTCTCGTAACCGAAAGGCCGCGGGTTCTGTCCTCGTCTCAGCCAAAGACCGCCGTGTTGGCTCATGGCAGTTGAGGCACATTCAATAGGTCGTGACTGCAAAGTCCTCCAAGTTCCCATCACAAATGATACCTCTGAGGGTACTGAATCAGGGATGAGTCGGTCTCTGATTGGGATCTAAATTTTGACTCGCAGATGGATGGATGAATGAATGAGTTCGACCGCTCCCTAAAAAGGGTTGTGTTGTGTGTGTTCAAGAAAAGTCGTATTTCCACCTGAATGGCGTTCGTTAACAATGAAAGGCACACACTTCTGCCTTCATTCGAAAGAGCTACGTTCATTCGAGCTTGGTATGACCAAGTGGTATTAGACCGACCGACGTATTTATATTTTTTTAATTTAAAGAAATTCTTAATTATAAGTGAATGAAAAAATTTCGAAATCTATAATCTGTTATGACCAATTCCGTGTTATCATATGAGAACATTATTAAGTCATTGTTTATCTTAATGAATTTAAGTCATTGGCCGTTTAAACTAGTTTTCAAACAATCGCGTGACTATCAGAAACGATATGTAATTTTTTTCCCCCTACCTGAAAATCAGTCAAGTTCCAAAATCTTTTCTACAGGCCAACATTTTTTCTCACCGAAAAATTGGTTTAAACTGGTTCGGAATGATGATGGGAATATTGAATCGCGCAATCTTTAATACTTAGATAAGCAATGTTCTAAGGATCATCCATCTCAAAATGTTTCGAACTTCAAAACGGTTTTTAATTTTTAGTTAGAAAATGAAAACGAAAGTTTGGAATGAGTTAGAAAATGTGACAACTTTTTTTATCATTTTCTAATAATCCTAAAAGCGAAAAATGGATGCATTAAAAGCAATAAGTCGCCAATTTTCTGCCCCTGCATTTTGCAGTTCCAAAAACCTCAAACCAAGACAACATCATATTCTCACATGATACTTACTCATTTTGAATTATTAATGAATGCAAATTTTTGCAGATATCGCTTGTATACAACTAAATCTGGGAGTGCTGGTAATAAAAAAATTTGACTTAAGGTATCCGATTACGTTAAAAACATTGGTTTTCGACCAAATTGGCGATTTGGAAAAATTAGTCAGTGATATTTTAGGAACATTTATAATACGGCAAAGTTTCTGCTATTATTTCCAAAATTCTAATGCTTGATTAAATGTTCAAAAATAGTTTTAAAAAAATCCAATTTTTCAAAAAGTTTCCTTCGAACGTAGTCGGAGTCTTCTTTGCATCTCGGGATTTCTCCACCGTTAACATGATATCTCAAAAACTGAGGTATTTATAAAAACATATCAGCATGTGTTTTAAATAATGTGTACAATGAAATGAACCAAAAGTTTGATGAAATACTCTTGATACTGATATGAGGTATTTACGTAAAAATTTCAGCATGTGTTTTAAATGAATATGGGCAATGAAATGAACCAAAGGTTTTATTGTTGGTGAAATACTTTTTCATTTAAAGGGGTTTTTAGAAAAATTAAGGTGTGAATTTATTTTTAAATAATGTATACATACGTATATTTTTACCCTTAAGTTCTTTGTATCTCAAAATCCTTCTTCGATTTTGGCTCATTTCATTCATCATTATATTCTATTACTTGAGTAGAAAGAAAAATAGGATGGCTGCATTACAGTTTTGTGTAGAGTGTTAGCCATTTCGGTCCAATTTCATTAAAATTGACTACAAATTCTCCTATTTCTCAAACTATATTTTCGAACATTTCTTTTTGTATTTATAGTATTTATAATAGACAATACAACTAAAAATCATTCATAATTTTTTTTAAAAATCCAAATTTTCAAAAATTGTCCTTGGAACCGTAGTCGGGTACCTTAAATGCTATATTTTCCAAATAAGCGAACCGAAGAGATTATCAGAGAATTTTTCAGTATTGCGCAGCTTTTCAAAGAAATTTTAACTTTCTTTCAAGACTGGACTAATGGGAGATGGGAGATGTAAATGATTCAGGAGTGCTACAGAGACGAGAGGTTAGAAAAGTCTTGATTTTTTAAAATTGATTTTGGGAAAATTAAATATATTGATGATGATGTCGTGTCCTTGTTTCCACTGAAAGGGGGTGCAGTAGTTTCAGAGGGTAAAGACCCCTGAGTACCCTGAAGGCAGAAGTCTGACTTCTAGCTCAAATGAAGGTGACACACACATTCGCTTGCACAACCCCTTTTTACAGGGGGTCACAATCATACATCTCACAGATAGGACACAGAACAACCATGCCAGAACGGGGACTGGAACCCGGGAAGCCCAGATCACGGGGAAGACACGCTACCCCTATGCCAGGACGCCGGCATTAAGGTGTTCGACTACGTTCGAAGGAAATTTTTTCAAAAATTTAATTTTTTAAAAAAGTATTTAAAATTATGGTTTTAGATGTATTATCAATTACAATACAAAATACTATATATTCAACACAATTATTTGAAAAAGTAATATATTTTGAGAAATAGGAAAATTTGCAGCAAATGTTATTGAAATTTGGCCAAAACGGTTCCCACTCTACACAAAAGTGTAATGCAGCAATCCTATTTTTCTTTGTACACAAGTTATAGAATATAAAGACGGATGAAATGAACCAAAATCTAAGAAACATTAAGAGATTTGAAGAACTTATGGGTGAAAACATACTTATATATGTATATTTTTCCACCAATTCACAACTTAATAGTTTTAAAAACACCTATAAATGAAAAAGTATTTCACTAGCAATACAACTTTTGGCTCGTTTCATTGCCCATATCATTTAAAACGCACCCTGAAATTTCTATGCGCATACCTCTATCAGTCTTGGGGATATCATGTTAACGGTGGAATATTTTTATGAAAATGAAAGTTTTGATAAAATGGAAGAGAAAGACAAATTTTAGCGGAAAAATGTGTGACCCCGGATGAAATGTCAGTCCTTTATTTTCCTAGAAAAGACAAATTGTTTTGGAAAGAAGAAAGTGAGAACTGCACGAAATAAAAATATATATAAAAAAACTCGCCAATATGTCCGATAATCAGTGTTTTTAACGTTGTCGGATATTTTAAATATCTTGAAGGACAGACAAAAAAAATCGGAATACATCAAAGATCTTAATGCAGTTTGTTCAAGAACAAAATGAAATAATCCTACGATCTTGTTTGCTTATGACATCATGGACAAGCCTGCTGACGAAATCAGCGATTTTAAGCCGAATTTCAGCGTCTCTTGTTTCAGTAGTGCCATCTAGGGACAATAGTACGTCTGTGTGGTGACATCTTAATAAGCCAGTAACAGCCAATAAACGGAGACATACGTTTTTGCCGAATGGTTAAATTACTGGACTTCAAACCTGAACATCG
>JAPMOQ010015762.1:1708803-1719962 GCA_026543055.1 Argiope trifasciata | reverse complement strand
ATATAATATTACAAACGTGCACTTTATTTCAGTTGTATATTACTTACTTAATACTTGACTCAAAATAATGCAACAAATCAGAAATCCATATGCGTGCATTCTAGAGAGAAAGAAGAAAAAAAAAAAAAGGATTTTGTCAGTTATAGATGCTTGAAATGACACAGTAGCAAGAAGGTCTATGTGTACTTAAAATTAAAAAGGAGAAAGCTCCTTTCATGATGATGATGAAACATTTTATTTATTCGTTGTTGAATGCATTATTTAACACATATCTTGGACAGTGATTGTATTTTGTTGGGGTAAATCTAACATTAACTTGTAAAAAAGTATAATACTTCAACAGTCGCAAAAGTAGCTCTGCTTTTTACCTAGGGCTAAGATATTTCTCAAGAAATATCTTTCAAAGGTATAAGTTGAAGAATTTTTAACGATGATGTCAGTGCTAGGGTTACTAGAAGCTCAACTCCAGTCAATAATCTTAATATCACCAGTTAATAACTTTTTAACAAATTCGAAAAAAATTATAATGAAGGCAATCATTCTGTTTTGTGAAATAGAATTTCTGATAGATTTGTAAGATCTGTGCTGTTTATTATTCAAAATATACTGGATAGAAATTGTTATTCCCAAATATATAGGATATTTTATGATAGATAGCAAATATATCCTGGTGAAAATATTAATTATGTATTTCTTCATTTTATTATGATATGCATTAACTCATTGAATTTCATTAACGGTTAAATTTTAGTTGTGTCGCTTGCTGAGCCAAGGATGCCAAGTCGCCAATAAAGATGGCGGACTAAATAAGCAATTCTGTAAAACAGTTAAAGTTACCACTTTCCGCATTAAAATTATGATCTTGTTGATAGTTGTAGTTCATGTATAATTCAATCACCGTAAAAAATATATAACCAAACAGCGCTATAAGTTCGCTTCATTGGTTTACCACATTGGCTACAAACTCGTGGCACACTAAATTACAATTCAACCCACTTAATTACTGTGATGTACTTTTAGGGTAGGTACAAAAGTAATCGATTTCATAGAAATGATGTTAAAAGTTACTCTATAATGGAATAGTTAATTTTGTATGCGAAGCAACCAAAGATATTCGTAGATACTAGAATATCTACTAAAAAATATCGTAGAAAAGATATGCTTAGCAATTATAAGGGGTTGGCAAGACATAGAGAGAAAGGGGTTTAGCCCCACTCCCCCTCCTAGTAGAAAATAAAACTATCACTTCAAGAAAATAAAATATTGTTGAGACTTATTCTACGATATATACTCCAATAAGTAGTTATTAACAAATATATAAGAAATTCGATATTACTTAACCCTGAATATTGTGTTAACAGCAAGTAATTATTAACAAATATATAAGAAATTCGATATTACTTAGCCTTGGATATTGTGTTTACAGCAAGTAATTATTAACAAGTATATAAAAAATTCGATATTACTTAGTCTTGGATATTGTGTTAACAGCAAGTAATTATTAACAAGTATATGAAAAATTCGATATTACTTAATCCTGAATATTGTGTTAACTGCAAGTAATTATTAACAAATATATATAAAAAAAATCGATATTACTTTGCCCTGAATATTGTGTTAACAGCCATAAAAAATTAATTTTGTAAAGTTCGGATTTTTTTTTAAAGAAAAACTATCTTGGATGTAGAATTCAGAAATTGGTGTTTCCAATTGTTCTTACTTTTGGACGCAATAAAATTTTTAAAAACAGCAGAAAGGAACACTTTTGAATTTTTTTTTAAAACGAAAACCTTGAAGTATCTTATGAAGCCTGCCAAATGAATTTATAGAAACATTTAAATGAAATTCTACAAATATTTTAAGAATTTTTTTTTTAAAAGAGTATTATTTTAACGCGTTTTTTTCTTTTTTTGCGTTTTATTAATTTTCTAGGTGCTTTAAATTTTATTTGAGTAAAAAAATATAAATAAATTACCTTTAATTTCTGAAAGTCGATGAGATAATTGCACAAACTTGCTTCTCATTTGTGGAAAGATTTTTTTTCTTGTGTCTTTTATTTATTGGAATGTTCGCGTTCGATAAAGTTAACTTCCTGCGACGTTTCCTGATGTAGACGGTACTTCCGTTTTTCCTGTCAACAGAAGATCATCATTTGTAGCAAAGAGCAGAAAAGGTAAGCTAATTTTAAATTAATTTTAAAAATTGGGTAACCATTTTGATTTTTTAAGAAAATAATTATTGAATAGATATATTTTTATAAATCATTATATAAATTATATTTATAAATTATTACATTATTATAATTATTATATATTTTTATAAATTATTATTATATTATAAAAAGAAATCCATTGCAGTTTTTCCAATAATATTCTCTTATGTATAATATATAAGAATAATTTTCTTTTTCTAGTACACAATTTATGCAAAGAGAAAGTATTTAAAGTATGTGATTACGTTCAGGGCGATTTTGTTTTTGGAAAAACGTTCTAAAATAGCTATATTTCTGAATTTTTTTCATAAAAAAGAATAAATAAAAGCCACATATGGAACTAAAATATACTGGTTAAATAGCAAAAGATTTTTAAAAATTGAAGAAATAGACTTTTTTGGCTAGAAAAGAAATATGAAACAAATATCGTTTGGTTTAGAAGTTTATCAATAAAGCTTTTTGCAGATAGTTTTCCTAATTCCTGAAATAATAATAAGCTGTATTTCAATATACCATTTAAATACGGGAATTTGACTAATAAACAACACAAAATTTTAATTTTTTTTTCGCATTTCGAAACATTAAACCGTTACAGAATATTTCTAAACGAATAGATTATTTATTTTCTTGTTCTGGAACCGCAGAACATATTCAGAAATTATTATGCCCAATTTTTTACAAAAAATATGCATTAGGTTTTAATTAATGAAGTTATCCATAAGTAGATTCCTTCAAAGATTAGAATTTGAGAAAACAGCATTTAAATGCATAAGATATCATTAAAACGTATATAAATGCAAAAGTGTAATTCCCCCCCCAAAATAGGCTTAGAAATAAAATTCAAATAGCTCGATAAAGAAAACTAGACGAACATTAAGAATATCATTTTTTAAAAGATCACTTTTTCTCAAAAAATCGACTTTTAAACGTTATCACATGCCTTAAATTGTCCAAAAAATTATATTTCGGGGAGTAATTATATTTTGAATGTCGCTGAATCCAATAATAATTTTTGAAATTACGTACGACTGCTTGTTACTACAGCAACTCAAAAATAGCTCAAGTTAGATTATTATGATTTAATTAAAGAAAATTATTCATTTATATCTAATTCTAAACTAATGCATGAAAGGAAGGCCTGTCTCTCAGTCTATCTATAAGCTTGTGAATATTGTAAATCAAAAATCAGCTTCTCAAAACTTTCTGGCATATTTTCTAATAATAGTGCTATTCCAAAGATGACCTTGCATGGCATTGGCATATAAATAATCCCAATATATAAATTTTTGGCGCGATTATAGCATTTTTACTGAATTCACCGTATCATCCTTGGCGAGCTATTTGACGTCTAATCTCTGACATGCGGTTAATAATATCCGAAATATGAATTTGTCATTTAAACGATTTTTTCACAGCCGATTGAAACAAAAATTTGACATAGAATTGCATTTATAGTCATAAAATATTATACCAAATTTGATACATTTAAGTCATTGCGTCTTTGAGCTATCATGACATCTTTCTGAAAGTACAGACCTCCAGACAGTCAATCTCTGGCTGGATTTGGCTCAAAATTTTAAAAACCTCTAGATTATAGAAGTTGATTCGCGGATTTGTATTTTTTCTATCTAGCTCCCTTCATCTTATAAATTATGGTGTAAAATTATATTCGAACAGCCTTTGAACAGATTGCTTGAGCAGAACAAAATTTGATAGAAATCCATAGATTTCGTATTATGACCATATATCAAATTTTTATCTT
Source organism: Argiope trifasciata (assembly GCA_026543055.1). Lineage (NCBI taxonomy): Eukaryota > Metazoa > Arthropoda > Arachnida > Araneae > Araneidae > Argiope > Argiope trifasciata. The sequence goes on along the minus strand of JAPMOQ010015762.1, from coordinate 1,715,988 downwards.
TATAGATCAAATCGCCTTTGAGTTGTCTTTGTCGCTTATTGAGAGACGGAAGGATATTTTTTCTCTCTCTCTTTATATATATATATATATATCCAGACCCTGGTAAACGTCATACTGTGAGAATAGGAAAGAGAGACGATGAGAAAATAAAACTAACTGTAGAGAATGATAGTTTCTATTAAGATTTTGAAGTATATATTGCTAGTTCACAAAATAAATGAAAGAAAATAAAAATGCGGGAAAGTTTAATATGTATATACAATTTTGAATCTGCAAAACTACATCTGAAATTAAAACATTCTATTTATTGACAAAATTTTCAAGTAGACAAAGTCGAATTACTTTTTACCTAAAAAAAAATCTGATATTTGAAAGTTGAATTTAATAAAAAATTTGAGTACTACTTATTCCAAGCAGTATTTTTATTAGAAAACGTGCTCTATTTTTGTATATAGTTACCAAGCATCAGTTATTACGTCATTTTTGACTTCACACTGAAAGCGTCTATGGGCATTGTGATTAGAGCGCCATCTCTTGACGATTTTCGTAACTAAATTTTCTAAACTTTTGTACAGCATTTTTACAGTTTTGCTAATAAGCGTACAGTTTACCGCATAATTTTATTGATCTTCGTTGTAGAGATATTTAATTTTGAAATCAGGGCTTATTCGCTGATCACCCTGTAAATTATCAATTTGTCTCCCCAAACTCTTTCTTTCTTTTTTTAACTCTTTTATTTTTAATTTCTGATTAAACGATGGGCGTTTTACTTTAAATATTTTTCAAACATTTTTTCCGCTAGCATTGCTGATAAGATCTGACATTGAGCTAGTTCAAGGCAAAACTATTTCAGATCAGCCGATAATTATTGTCACTAAGAAGTGCGACGTTCAAGGCGTTTTAAAACAGGCACGAGGAGTGATAAAAGTTCAATAACTCTTTTTTCAAATAGATTGAAAACACGTCTTTCCCATTTAGAAATCGTGATTTGATTTTTTTAAAAGTGGGTTTCCTCGTAACTTTCTCGCATATTCCCTAATTGAAGTATTATTCTGTCTTTATTCCTTATTAAAAAATAATAAGTGTTCAATAACTCTTTTTTCAAATAGAGATTGAAAACACGTCTTTTCGATTTAGAAATCGTGATTTGAGTTTTTTTTAAATGGGTCTCCTCGCAACTTTCTCGCATATTCCTTAATTTAAGTATTATTCCATCTTTATTCCTTATTAAAAATAATAAGTGCTCAATAACTCTTTTATCAAATAGAGATTGAAAACACGACTTTTCGATTTAAAAATCGTGATTTGATATTTTTTAAAAAGTGGGTTTCCTCGTAACTTTCTCGCATATTTCCTAATTGAAGTATTATACTGTCTTAATTCCTTATTAAAATATAATCGATGTTTTTTTTTCTTTCTGAGTTTTGGAGTCCTCTGTTAGTTTTTGAGATATCATGTTAACGATGGAGAAATTTAATGAAAATTAAGATTGTAGTTAAAGACAAATTTTAGCTGAAAAATATGTTTTGCTTGAAATTCGCCACGATAATATATCAGGCCTTCCTTTTCCTAGAAAAGATGAACTATTTTGTGAAGAAGAAAGTCTTAACTACAAGAAATGACAATAATAAAAAAAAACAGCCAGTATGGTCGAAAACCAGTGTTTATAACGTAGTCGGATACCTTAAAGGCTAAAATTATCTAACAAATTTTATCTGTTTCTTACTTAAAGTTTTTTTTCGCCCTTGTTTGTTTCTGAAATTTAAACCTTAACTGTTATTACCAATATTGAGTTTTAGAATAACATTTTCCTTTATTGTTAAACATTGGAAGTTGCTGTTACTTAAAGCATTTTACAATTCTGAAGTCAATATCATTCGGTTTTCTAATTAATTCCTGCAGATCTAAAAGATATCAGCAAGATTTTTTTAAAAAAAACTATGTCAGCATCAATAAAAAGCACTATATTTACATGTTTGTTTAACTTTGGAAAATCTGAATGTCAATTTGTTGTAACATGATCACGTCTGGTTGACTAACTAATGCGATATTCTAAAGATTAAATTCCCTCGAGCTATTATCAATCGTGTATTATATTTGCGGTTCGAATTAAAATAAAACCAACAAACGTGTAATATGTTCTAAAGATAAAAATAATAGAAATGAAATTATATATTTTTTAAATAATTCCTTTTTAAAATTAAGTCTAAAAGTGATAAAACACTTTCGTTTGTTAGTTAAATAAATTATTATCTTTATCATCTTTTTTTCATTATCAAAGAAAAAAAAAGGGTTTACTGTTTTTCCTGAATTTTGAAGGTCAGGAAGTCGGATGTTGCTTTGTAAGTTTTTTCTCTTCCTTTTTTTTGCAGTTATTACTGGTTTTGTTGTGCAACTTCTAGAATTAGTATTTTTGGCAACAGCATTAACGAAAACTTTCCTGCTAGCGCATCGTAAATTATTTTAAAAAAGTGTTTAATGCCATTAATATTCTACTACAGACACTTTTGATTTTTTTTTTCTGTTTTGAGAATTCCATTTTTCTATTTTTAGAATTTCAAAAATAAATAATAAAAATTACAAGTACTGCGACTCGAAAGAAATGGTTTTATTTTTCAGTTCGTCTCGTGTCAAGAAAAGATGCGTAGTTACCGTGAATTAGTTAATATTCACTAATAATATTGTTCAGTAAAATATCTTTTTTTCGTTCCAAAAAATGGCTGATGGAGTTACAATCTGAGGCACTACATAATTTATATGACACAACAAGCCATTAAGACTGAGTCTGTGATTCATGAAAAGATTATTCTGAATTAATGACGCCATAGTTGTTCAGTTTAACAACTTAATGATATCATAAAATTAAATCCATTTTTACAATTTCAAAATATTTAATACAAGGTGCGCCTCAGAAACTAACTTATTTGAAAGGTCAATAAAAAAAAAAAAACTACTTCAGATACTGTTTTAATTATTTCTTTATTTGAGAAAACAATATACCAATTTTTTTCATAAAGTTTCAAAAATGACATCGATTAAATAGTGACCCCCATTGCGCATACACTGATTAAGTCGATTTTTGAAGTTCGTGTCCGCTCTTTGTAGCATATCAGTCGGTACGTTGGCAATGGCGTTGCGAATGTTGTTCTTGAAGTGAGCTATTGTCCGTGGTCGATCGACACAAACCAGGGATTTCAAATAACCCCATAAAAAGAAATCGCATCGACGGCGTTTTCAGGCAGGTTGACAAGCAGCATTTCACATGCATTTTGATGAGCAACAAAATCGCTTTAATTCTTGCATAACAGCCAATTTATAGGGATGAAATGGAAGGTCTTGATGGATAACTCGTCGAAGAGTGGTGTCAGAAATTCCCAGAGCAGCTGCGTGTTTGCGAGCCGAACGCAGAACTGACTGCCTCACAGTTTCGACATTTTCCGGAGTTCTGGTGGTCCGTTAAGGTCCATTTCTGGATTTAGCGACACTCCTTAAATGAGCTAGCCCACGACAGAATCAAATTAAGGACCGGAAAGGGTTTGTAAGGAGAAATTTCAAAGCGAGCCTGGAAGGCACGTTGCATAACAACAAATTAGAAAAGAACTGGATGCCGAAGGCCCGCTGTTATCTAGACCAGAGCATGATGGCAACTGATTAGAGGGAAAAACAAACATGGGGACTTCTCCCTCGAGTAACATCACCTGCCACCTCTCTTCCCACCCAACTCACCGCTAGGGAGTTTTTCAAATAAGTTTAGTTTCTCTGGTACACCCTGTATATAAGTGCACTTTAGATTACAAGGGGTGATCCAAAAAAATTTCCACAATACAAAAGAAAAATCCTTTATTAATGATAGACATAGGGTGCAAATGTTATTTAAGACACATATATTGGCGGTCCCTTCTATACCTAACCACCAAACATGTTGAGGCATTTATCACATCACTGGACCAATTTGAAAACCTGTCAGTTATTGAGTCAGTTCTCGGCACCTTTTTGAACATCAACGCCTAATATGAATCTTTTTTTGGATAAGTATTTCTTCAATGAAAGGAAAAGGAAATAGTCGCTGGGAGCTAAATCTGGGATATATGGGGGTGCTCCAAACCTTCCAGTAATCTCTCTATCTTTTCAAGAGAACGACACCATTTCGCCCCCTGTTGTCTGCTCATTGCTTCGCCCCTCTTACACTTCAACGATTTGTCTCTGAATGTCCGATGGGGACACATTCTTGGTGCCCAGGAATCGTATAACGGCTCATACCTCTGTGCGAGACCACTTCTCTAGACGTCTTGCCATTACTATCGCTCCTTAGGTCTCTGTACTAACACCATCTGCTCGAACGACCAGTCTAAGATAACTTGGTCCTCTATCTCTACCCTGGATAATAATATTCCCATCTATAATTTCTACTTTACAAATACTGCTGCTTAAAAGCTTTTGGGGGGGCACCCCTAGTATAAGCTTGGAAATTTAAGCTATAAGTCTAAAAAGTTTGCTAGCATTTCTGTGCCAGGCAGAGAATTATTAGAAAATAAAAATGATTTAAGATTAATTATTTCATCAAAGCATTATGTTGAACTTTCGGTATTTCCAATTATCCAGAAGTCCTAAATTCCTATTCCTAAAGTCCCTATTCCCTTATTTTAAAACTGGATTTACAAATTTGATTTCTATCAATATTATTTAGTAGAATAACGGGAATAGATAGAAAACAAATAAAAATAGGTTGTAAGAAAAACCCTTGGAAAAAAATGCATCAATACTGTAGAAACTTTTACAAAAGCTTTAAAAAATATTTATACTTCATGACAATACATACATTCAGTGTTCTCAAGCCAGTACTGTAAAATTTCACTACAAGAACCACAGTTATATTAATTCACTTCTAGATGCAAATATAACCATCAATGACAAGTTAAAGATTTCTTTAAAAATATCTTCTACGAAATCCATTACTGGTTGAGCAAGAAACAGATAAAATTTTAGAAAGAAAGAAATCCGGCTTTTTTGCTCATTTGCTCATTCTATGAAATCCATTACTGGTTGAGAAAGAAGCAGATAAAATTTTAGAAAGGAAGAAATCGGCCATTTTTGCTCATTTGCTCATTCTATGAAATCCATTACTGGTTGAGAAAGAAGCAGATGAAATTTTAAAAAGGAAGAAATCGGCCATTTTTGCTCATTCTATGAAATCCATTACTGGTTGAGAAAGAAGCAGATAAAATTTTAGAAAGGAAGAAATCGGCCATTTTTGCTCATTTGCTCATTTTATGAAATCCATTACTGGTTGAGAAAGAAGCAGATGAAATTTTAGAAAGGGAGAAATCGGCCATTTTTGCTCATTTGCTCATTCTATGAAATCCATTACTGGTTGAGAAAGAAGCAGATGAAATTTTTGAAAGGAAGAATTTTTTGCTCGTTTTGCCATTTTTGCTCGTTTGCGATCGAAACTAAACCATACGTCAAACTACAGCTGTGCAATCAGTTTATACTACTGTATTAATCCTAAATTTAGAATGTTGCATTCCTATAAAAACAAAACAATTTGACGTAAGTTGAATCCTTTTGCAACGAAGTCATTTACGGAGGAGCAGGTGCTCTGTTTATTTCCGCAGGTGGTTCGTGCTTCAAAATATCATTTTGTGTTATTTCAAAATATTTTGAGCTCAATTAATGGTAATTGAATAAACTGTGTAATAATTAAGTCATATTAAAAATGCGTTAAACGAATTTTACTTTAACTCCATTTTTTTACTCAGTTTTTAACCAAAAACATTCATTACCCATATTTTTTAGAAATTGATATGCAATATGCAGGGGGATTTAAAAGTTGGTGTTAAGACTAAAGGTAGGGCAAAAATGCATAAGCAAGTTATTTGTAATACAACACTTGATCGATGACATAGTGAGGCTCTTTTACAAAAAATTTTAAAATCTGAAATTTGCTATCTCAAATTTCAAATTATTTCGTGAAATTATTTTTTAAGGCTATGTCCGAAGTAAAATTTTTGAAAAATTGAATTTTTTAAAAATTATTTAAAACTATGTTTTTAGATGTATTTTCAATTATAATACACAATACTGCAATTACCATAAAATTGTTTTAAAATGTTATATATTTTGAGAAATGAGAAAATTGGTATTAAATTTTAATGAAATTGAACCAAAACGGTTAACATTTTACGCAAACTTTTAAAGCAGCAATCCTATTTTTCTTAGTAGACAAGTTATAGAATGTAAGGATGAAGGAAATGAACCGAAATCTAAGAAAAAAATTTGAGATGCAAATGAGTTATGGGTAAAAATATACGCATATATGCCTTTTTTTCCATAAATTTACAACAATTTTTCTAAAAACACCTATAAATGGGAAAGCATGTCACCAACAATGAAAATTTTGGTATATTTCATTGCCCATATTATTTTAAACACACTGAAATATTTATGTAAATACTTATATTAGTTTTTGAGATATCATGTAAATGGGGGAGAATTTTTATGAAAATTAATGTTTTGAAAAAACGGAAGTTAAATACAAATTTTAGCTGAAAAATTTGTGACCTTGGATCAGGCCTTCCTTTTCCTAGAAAAGATAAACTGTTTTGGAAAGAGGAAAGACTGAACTACAAGAAATGACAATTTTTTTAAAATTTCGCCAGAGTGATCGATTTTCAGTTTCTTTATCATAGTTGGATACCTTAAGTCAATTTGACAGAAAAACATCATGTTCTCACATGATTCATATTTCGATATCATCAAAATGTAAAAAAAGCGATGGTTTTTGACCATTTCAAAATAAATCGCGTTCAAAAATGTTTTTCCTCGAGGCTAGAATGAATTCATGGAAAACCAGATTTAACCAGTTTTAAATAATCCCAGGACTGTCAGATTACGCATGTGTCAATAATTAGAACATTCTTTTGTTTGCTTGTTTTGCTGTTGTTGTTTTTTGCTTTTTTTTTCATTATTATCTCAACATCATTCTGGCTACAAATTTCATCTGGGAGCCAGAACTTTTATTTTATTTTATTTATTGTTATTATTATTTACAAAAATCCGTATGATCACATGAATATTGTACAACAAAATCATCAACTTAAAAAAAAACATTTTTTTTTTGTTTTTTTTTTCCTCCTAAAACCGTTCAAGCTCAAAAAATATTTTTGCCGTTTAGAAAAATTATAT
>JAPMOQ010015762.1:1696062-1708403 GCA_026543055.1 Argiope trifasciata | reverse complement strand
TAGATGTAAAAGTGACAACTGATGACATATTTAGAAATGACCTTTCATATGGAAAAATAAATTATGAAATCTTAGTGGTTGGGGGCTGAGCGATTATTCCCCCCCCCCTCTTATTATTTTTTAACTAGTTGCCTCAGGCGATCTGCTGGTTCGTCGGGATTATTTGTTATATTTCATTTTAGATAAATCATTTCTTATAACTTTATATTCATGATGACACCAAACAGTCTGACATCAAAGCTATCTTATTATAGTTGTCTTTCTTAAATCATGCTCATTGAATACTAGAACTTTTCTAACGCAGACCATGACATCATAATGCTGTAAACAGTGTGACATTAAAGCTAATAAGGCGAAAAATCAAGGTCAAAGAAGGACGAAGAATTTCAGAAATGCACATTCTTCCATGTCTCTTCTCTTAAGGTATCCGACTATGTTCGAAGGAAAAATTTTGAAAAATTGGAATTTTGAAAAACTTTTTATGGTTTTTAGATGTATTGTCAGTAATAAACACTCTAAATACAAAAACAATTATTTGAAAATATAATATATTTTGAAAAATGGGAAAATGTGAATAAATTTTAATGAAGTTCAACCAAAACAGTTTACACTCTACACAATATTGTAATGCAGCAATCCTATTTCTCTTTGTGCACAAGTTATAGAATGCAATGAAATAAAACCTAAGAAAAATGTTGAGATGCAAAGAAGCTATGAGTAAATATATACGTATGTATGCATTTTTTCCATAAATTGACTTCTTAATTTTTCTTAAAACACCTATAAATGAAGAAGCATTTCACCAACAATCAAACTTTTGTTTTATTTCATTGCCCATATTATTGAAAACACGCGCTGATATTTTTATGTATATACCTCTATTGCTTTTCCAAATATCACGTTAACTGTGGAGATTTTCTTATGAAAATGAAACTTTTGAGAAAATGGAAGCTAAAGACATATTTTAGTTGAAAAATAAATGACCCTGGATGATAGGTGAGTCCTTCCTTTTTCTAGAAAAGATGAACTGATTTCGAAAGAGGAAATTCTGAACTACTAGAAATAATACGAATTTCTAAAGAAGTCGCCATTGTGGTCGATAACCAGGGTTTTAAACGTTGTCGGATACCTTAATCAGATAGAATCATCGAAAAGTGGTCATCTCAGAATACTGAAACGAACAGTCACTTTGATGAATAGCCACTTTAGCTATTCATCATTCTAAAAACCAATAACGTGTGTAAAAAAATTAAAGGCTTTTTCACATTTCCGCATTGCGGATACTGAATGAACAATTTTTTTTTACCCGACCTATCAGAGATGATATATAAACCAGTTGCGAAGTCAGGTGTTTTGCAATGTGAATTCTCCTATAACACACTTTTACATTCGTGTAATTTTAACGCGGAAGTATGACGTAGCCTTTGATGAAGATTAAAACAATTCAAAGTTATCGAAAACGCAAGCAAATCGCGGTTGAACATTCGTTCCAAAAAAATAAAAGACTTGTTCTGTGTTCCACCTTAATGCCGAGAGCAATTTCGCTCTCTTTCTATTAGCACATTAACACTAGAAAGACGGAGACTTAGTGTATACCCATATTGCCCCAAAGCAGTCAAAATGAATGCATTGTGAAAGAATAACTAATGTGCAAAGAAATTTGTTTAAAATTAATTTTTAATGTTTTTTATACTATTTACAGTCATGTAGCAAGTTATTAGGAAGTATTAACAATAAAATAAAATTTACTTCTTTTTGAACAAAAAATAATTTATACATTATTTGTACATTTTAAGCAAATGTAAGTTTTAAATCTTTTTATCTATACATCTTCCGCAAACATACTTTTGACATTTTTCACATAGATTATTTGTTTTGTTTTTGTTGCAAAGTCGTACTGGACAAAATTTTCGTTTGTTAGAATGTGTTGTAATGGCATTGTTGGCATAATATTTTGCCAATTTCATATAAGAAATTTACTCAATTCAATACATCCTCCTCCCCATTGCTTTATGCATATTTATTCAACAAGTACGCATATATCAAACATGCAACTTTATTATTTACTAAAAGCGATTTTCCTCAACTGCTTTCAGTGTTTATAACCCATTCTATCTCTATTCAGGTCCAGGTATATTTTATATTATTTATTTCATGTCATTATGAAACACTTTATGTTCACGAGATGCATGCAAAATCCGCCAGATCAATTTAATTTTGAAATCTATTTTGACTGTGAAATTTAACGCATATCAACGATTTTAGTAAAACCATGCTAGCCGACGTCCTGGCATAGGGGTAGTGAGTCTTCCCCGTGATCTGGGCGTCCCGGGTTCCAGTTCCGTTTGGTCATGGTTGTTCTGTGTTCTATCTGTGTGATATATGAATGTGCCCCCCTGTAAAAAGGGATCGTGCAAGCGAATGTGTGTGTGTCACCTTCAGTTGAACTAGAAGTCAGACTTTTGCCCTCTGGGTTCTCAGGAATCTTTACCCTCAGAAGCTTCTGCACCCCTTCTTCTTCATCTTGCATACAGCCGACCACCCCGCCACCACTGAACATAGCAGTATCGACAGGATTGGTTGTGGTCGACTGCTGAATAAGTATTGTCCAACCTTACATTGACCGAACTGACTAACATTCCTTCCGGTGTAGTAAATAGTTAATGCACTTTCCTTCCGTGGAAAGACGGACACGATGTCATCATCAGTTAAAGCAACTGCGTTATTTTTTAAAAAAGAATTTCATCAGTGAAATCACCAATGAAACATTATAGGCTACATGTATATATGCATCATTATCACCATCAACAACAACTAAATCATTGTATATTCTCTGAAAAGGGCATTGAACTGTGTTAGCATGCACCCACTGTCAAAATCAAGTATCGTCACAATTAGTTATCAAATGCCCAAACTCAACCAGTTTTGTCAATTGTACTTTTTAGCTCACCTCAACACTGATTATCAAGCTCTGACTTGAGTTGATGAGATAGCACATTTCATGTTTAATAGTTGCCTTTTAATCTGAAAAATTGAGATAAATTGGAGTCATAATATTTCAGGTCATACACCTTTCGATCCCATAATGAATAATTCGCAGTTATTTCCAAAAGTAGGTCATGTCTAACCCTTATGGAAGAAAAAATTTAGGTGCAGTTCGTTTCCAGATAGCATTCTTATCACTAGCATTATCTAACGGAAAAGGCATTGTTTTTTTTTATACTGAATGACATAAAATGTAAAACGTTGATACCATTGCTTATCGATTCGGGTTTTTGCTTTATCATCTTTCCTGTCACATTTCCTGATTCACCAGCGCAGGAAAGATTTTGATGTAGAAATCTAAAATAAAGGATATAGATCACAATCGGGATTTCTACTACATTTTATGTACTTTCTGTATAGTACAACAAACGCACTTAAAATAAAGGTTTTATATAGTTTTAAAAAGTCGTGAACGTATTAAACTTGATCGGATAGTTATATGAGCCAGATATAGGGGAAAGTTAGACAAAGTTATATATAATAAAAATAATTTAACATTTAATTTAAATCTTCATTTAGCCCTTATCAAAGTCATTCTAAAATATTCTCTTATTTCCTGATCCGATTCCACGTTATCTACTTAAGGTATCCGACTACCAAACATTGGTTATCGACCACTTTGGTTTGTTGGTTTGTTTGTTATTTCTTGTAGTACACACTTTCCTCTTTATAAAACAGTCTACCTTTTATAGGAAAAGGAAGACCTGATCTAGCAAACTGGATCACATATTTTTTCAATGAAACTTTGTTTTTACCTTCAATTTTCTCTAATTTTCATTAAAAAAAATCCACCGTTAACATGGTATCTCAAAAACTGATACAGGTATTTACATAAATATTTTATCGTGTGTTTTAAATAATGTGGGTAGTGAAATGAACCAAAAGTTTTGTTCGTGAAATACTTTTTCATTTAATGGTGTTTTTAGAAAAACTAAGCGGTAAATTTATGGAAAAAAGGCATATTTACATAGATTTTTACCCATCACTTCTTTGCATCTCGAAAACTTTTCTTAGATTTTGGTTCATTTCATTCATCATTAGATTCTGTAACTTGTGTACAAAGAAAAATAAGATTACGGCATTACAATTCTGTGTAGAGTGTTAACCTTGTTGGTTCAATTTCATTAAAATTTTTTGCAAATTTTCCTATTTCTGAATATATATTATATTTTCAAATAGTTTTTTGTATTTATAGTATTTTGTATTATAATTGGCAATACATCTTAAAACCAAAGTATTAAATAGATCTAAAAAATCTAATTAAAAAAAAATTTGGCTTCGAATGTAGTCGGATACCTTAATTAATTCAAGAGACGCTTTGTAAAATTGCAGAATCGGTTGAACACCGACTTTCACACACTCCGTGCGAAGGGCTAGAAAAACGTCCAATAAGCACATTCTTTTTTTTTAAAGATCCCTGTGTTTCTCCTGCTTTGAAAGTCACATGTTCAGAAATCCCCATGAGAATCTTAATAATATATTGGCGCTATAAACACTCTTTTCCCTATCAAAATATGCTACATAACAAGAGGGAAAATTAATTTCTCGCTTTTTCGTTATATCTGCTGACCCCCGCTGCTTGTAAATATGCTGCCTGCCTCCGGAGGAAGATTAAAGCGAACTTTAAAATGATTGTAATAGACAATATAATCGACAAACGCATGCAATGAAATTATAATTCAGTTAAATCAAATGAGGCCTCAATTACATGATGGAACTAATTGCTTTTATCATCTAAACCAGAGGTTCCCAAACTTTTTTGAACTGGCGCCCCCTTTTCTATTGAATATTTCAATATCGCTCTTCTCCCACTTCAGATAAATAAGAGCGTGCATAATGCATGGTGAAAACAAGAGTTTAAAAAAAAATTAATAGATAGAATACTGTTAGAATAGAAACCCTACTGAAATTGTTTATTTGGAAAAAGAGGAATAAAAGTTTTAGCTTACCTGTCATAAGGACAGGCAGGGATTTTGATGATACGAATTAAGTCATAATAAACCAATAAAAATCATAAGAGACCAAACAAAACGCATACTTAATTATATTAAAAAGTATTTTTATTAAAATTTAAAGACATGGAATTTCTAACTTAACTAATGAGAAGGTTGCATTTGATGCATTTTAAGGAGCTTGTTAATATCAGGCTCGATTTCACTTAAAAACAATAGTAAGTCGCACGTTCAGTAACATGGAGCCGATTGCACTTTTTCGTTACCAATGTTGTCTCAGCACTAAATCCACGTTCTGCTAAATATGAAGAGGGGAATGCTATCAGAAGTCGTTGAACAATCGACCTTAATCCTGAATCAGTTGCGAAATAGACTTCTGCAGCCAAAATTCTTGAATTTAATTTTTAGATCCTCATTTGTCGTCAGTTCTATTAGTTCTTCTTCTAACTGAGGCAATCCTGCTGTGTTGACGTAGGAAAAAAGATCCAAAACCCAGTCTGGTATGTCCATGTTAAAAATGTCCAGAAATCATTCGTTGAAGTTATTGTACACTATATTTGGTTAATCTTCTAATGACACTTTCGTGCCATATCAACGCCCCCTAATTTTCTCTGGGTCTTTTACTGCCCCCCCCCCCTGAAAGCTTCAAATGCCCACAAGGGGGCGTTATCGCCCACGTTGGGATGATATGATCTAAACATTTAAGTGCATGTTTTGTACCTGTCACTTGGATTCTGACTCTGTGTGAACAATGTATACAGCTTAATCAGCCCTTTTGTAAAGTAAAAAAAAATTAGTAATATTCAGTTTTTGACTGTTATAACCCAAGTAGCACATATTTAGGGTACAATATTGGGCGACATTAAACAAAATTCGCAATATTGTATAATATTGTTATTAAATTATATAACTAGCAATACTCGCTTTGCCAGTAGTGTAGCATCCAAGAAGAAAAAGTAGCAGGCCGCGGTAGCCTGGTTGGTAGAGCGTCAATCTCGTAACCCAAAGGTCGCGAGTTCTGTCCTCGTCTCGGCCAAAGACCGCCGTGTTGGCTCATGGCAGTTGAGGCACGTTCAATAGGTCGTGACTGCAAAGTCCTCCAAGTTCCCACACCTCTGGGGGTACTGAATCAGGGATGAGTCGGTCTCTGATTTGGATCTCAATTCTGACTTGCGGATGGATGAATGAGTGTATGAATGAGTTCGACCGTCTTCTAGTAAAAGGGTTGTGTCGTGTGTGTTCGAGCAAAGTCGTCCTTTCACTTTAAGGGTAGTCGTTCACAACGAAATTCGCACACCTCTGCCTTCATTCGATAGAGCTCCGCTCATTCGGGCTTGGTATGACCCAGTGGCATTAGACCCACCAGCAGGAAAATTAGCTTTAAAATTAAGACTGGCCCCCACTCGATATGACAGGGGCATGTTACACAACATCAAACAAACATGAAATATATTTAGACATTATTAAAAATCACTACAAAGCAATTTTTTATAGAATGAAGCTTTTTGTTATTTAATGTGTTCCGGCCAAGATTGGATTTCCTTCTTTTGGGCATAATGAGATTTGAATCACTGTTTAAAAACAGGCGTAAACAAGGAAACGTATCACATATGCATTCCACAGCTATTAGTATTTGCACATGCGCTGTTTGAGGTTTTCACGCATCCGCGTAATAAATAAAACCTCAATTATAAAACTCCCTTTTGACTTTAATATACTAAAACTTCCCAATTAAATGCTCTACAAAATGGTACAATGAGCCGTATATGTGGGGAACAGATATGAATATCACCAATATCTGTAAACTGTTTCTCCAGTTTTTGTAGTTCAAATAAACAGACGCTTTCAGAAGACTACATTTTATACTACATATAGATATTGTACAACAGTATGTACTCTCTGGGACTGTAAAACAGATGGCAATTTTTGTAAGAATTTTTTTAAAACCTTTTTACAGTTCTGAGATATTGCAGCATAAAGAAAGTTTACCACGAGCTCAGTGGTCGAATGGATATTGATAATATAAATTAATATTATTGTCCCGAAATCAAGCAGTGTTTTAAAAGGGGAATTGAGAGAAGAAATAAAATTACAATGGTTTAACAGATGGTATATGTCCAAAAAAAAAAAGGAAGAGTAACATTCGGCTTTATTCCTAATCCGGAATTTAAAATAAGAAGATACCATCCACTTATTATAAAATTAATATCTGGAAAATTAATGGGAGATTCCCTGCATATTTCCAATGATTTGGAAGAACGTGGGAAAATGAATGCATTTGTAGAGAAATGGGTTCGGTTTACCACTATTGAATGGAATGTATGGAGATCTCGGAGTGAAGGAAGGACCTGACGATTGTAAATAGTAATTTAAGTACAGTACTGATGGTGCCAGGTCATCTCGAAACCCTGAAGGATATGATGCTAAAGATTGATAGTTTCATTCCAACTGTTTGAGAGTGTGCAGATGGGGAGAAAGACGGCTATTGACCACCCCGAAAAAAATGTTAGTTTGATTGCTCGGTCCATGTAAGGTTGGACAACACTTATTCAGCAGTCGACCAAAACAAATCCTGTCGATACTTCTGCGTTCAGTGGTGGCGGGGTGGTCGGCTGTATGCAAGATGAAGAAGTGGTCGAATGGTTAAAGCCCGAGATCTAAACCCAGAGTTTACGGGTCCGATGCTCGCCACGATTGTTATATCTAAAGAATGGATTTTTAGTTTGTTTCCTTATGTTCTCTAACATTCTAGACCTTTCTTTGTTATGTAAATTAGCCATTTCTCGAATATTCTGCTCGTGTATAAAAGCTGATACCCAACAGTCGTGAGAAACTTCTTGGCCTTGTAAAGTTGCAAGTCGCTGCTTTCCTTCAACAAACTTGTTTGTTAGTTTAAAGCTGACGCTGTGTTTATTTAACACTAGAAAGACGGAGACTTAGTGTATACCTATATTGCCCCAAAGCAGTCAAAATGAATGCATTGTGAAAGAATAATTAATGTGCAAAGAAATTTGTTTAAAATTAATTTTTAATGTTTCTTATACTATTTGCAGTCATATAGCAAGTTATTAGTAAGTATTAACAATAAAAAAATTACTTCATTTGGAATAAAAAATAATTTATTCATTATGTTTACATTTTAAGCAAATGTAAGTTGAAATCTTTTTATGTGTACATCTTCCGCTTCCCACAAACATCTTCATTATTTGTTTTGTTTTTGTTGCAAAGTCGTACTGGACAAAATTTTTGTTTGTTAGAATGTGTTGTATTTGATGTTTGTGGGTCCTCATTTTCTGATGTCAGGCCTGGCACGAAGATTCGAATGACAAGTAACGAACAAGTGACGATAATCAAAAAATATATAAACTGTTATACGAAATCGGAGCCGATCTGATTTCATATAATCAGATTGGCTCCGATTTCATTTAGGAAATTTATTAAACTCAATAATGAAAGTCATTTGATTATTTAAAAATTTCCAAGTAGTCAAAATGGCAATTAAAATAAAGTCAAATAAAGATAATGTCAATAAAATCAAAATGGCAAAACTAAAATTTTAGGCAATACAGGTATAACACAGATATATACCGGAAATGAAAGAGGTGGGGGAGGCAACTACAATGATTAATAAACGCATTTATATGTTGTACAAAAAGTCACAAAATTCTATGTCATTATATACACAATTGTTTTTCTAACTGAAATTGAAAAGCAGTCAAAATGACTGCCTTAGGCAATCTAATATTAAATCTTCGTGACAGTATTAAAACCTTGGACTATGAAAATTCCGAGGCAAAATGCGAGTTAGAAAAATGAGAATCCATCAGTTTGATAGGGATCAAAAATCCCCAAAATATTTTTTTTTTCATGAATTGCTTGTATAAATAATAAGCCTTACAAAAGTCTTAAAAAAGAAATAATTTTTTAAGGTGTCACTTCTTTTCTCTAGAGAAGAAAGACAATTTCAAAAGAATGGTATCTAGTCATTCACGACACTAAGGAAGGTAAAAGTAAGAGATGACGACAATCGCACGACATCGTGACTTATATAGCACGGTGTCTCCCATAATTACCTTTTTGACTTTATTCGGAAATTCAGACTTTTCTTAGCTCAGGCGTTACGATTTTTTTGGATAAAGGTAATTTTGGGGCATGAATTGCTCGTTCTGGAAATGATAGACATATCGATAGAAGATATAAATGCTCCTGACTTTATAATTACCGTGAAAACAAAACTGACGTAATTTTTTTTTATAATGTTAAATGAGGAAATATAAAGCGAAAGTGCTTGAAAAAAAATTACCAAATCTCAGGCCTCATTTATCCTTGTTGCATCACAAGATAGTAATTGATTGTTTAGTAATTCGGCGCAGTAAACTTTCGATAAGGAATGTGCAAAATATTAGTTTTGAAGAGGAGAAGTATTTACAGCGTTGTCATAATTAAATTTCCCTCTAAATAACATCAAACAACGGTTGGAATGAAAATAAGTGAAGGGATCGGAACGAAATTTGGTATGCACGAGATGCTCCTACGGTATTGGTGCCAAACTGTCCACCAAAGGGTGCCTTTTGAGGAAAAACATTACATTTCACTGACTAAACGACCAAAATGGAACACAAAAACAATATTTGAATAGTTTCTGATCACCTTGTCATCAAAAAACTATTAATTAGAGGTAAGGAAAAAATAACAGTACGCTATTTGAGTGGGGGGGGGGAATTCAGTTTGCATAGACAAGAACAGATTAGGAAGATATTGCACAAGGGGAGCAGTTGCTAATCGTGTCCAGGTCGATGTCAGGAAAGTTACTCCATATGATTACCCTTTTTCACCTGCAAAGTTTCAAGTCAACGACAGATCATAAACGATCAGCTATAAAGGCGTTTCCTGATTTTCCCTGTTTTATATTTTATTGCTCATAATTCTTGTTCTAGAATGTTAATACTGTTTCTCTATTCAGTTTTGGTCATTTATTGTGTTAAATTTAATGTGTTTTTCCCACAGAATTTTCGCCCTTTTGTTGGAATCTTTGGAATTGATTTATTTTCTCGAAATTCCATGAGCACATCTCCTGTTTAGTATAGATACCAAATTTCGTTGCAATCCGTTTACGTTGTAGGATGGTGTTTATAGGCGAAGTTTAATTATAGCCAACTGTATTTCTAAAAGACGAGAAAATTATGAAATAAAGCATATGTATTTCTTCTGCAATTTTCATCACATGTTTTTGTAAAAATTTTATACACAGCTAGCTATGACCCGCGACTCTGTGCGCGAGGAAATTTCGATGTATTTGTACAAAAACTATCAAATAATGAAAAAAAAAATTAAACCTAACCGAAAAATGATACATTTAAAAGTATAAGCATATACGAAAAATATATAACATAAACACAATTTAATAACGAAAACACCACACTAACCTAAAAACAATTTATTTACATTGTATACTTAAAATGAAACAAAACAGCAAATCGAACAAACAGCAGTTAGTATAGATGAAGTCCGGTCAAATTCATTTTATTTATGGATCGAGATGGAGATAGCTAAAACAGTATCACATAAATATGATACACATAATTTTTAAACTTTTAATTTAAATGAAAACACAGTTGTGAACAATCACGGGCGAACTTTCAACGCTAGTTGGAAATTTTTTATTTCCTTTATTCTGTTTTTCTTTTAATTTAAAAGTACTTCAAAATGAATTCAAAAGATCGATTCATGAACAACATTTGATTTTGAAT
This sequence comes from Argiope trifasciata, assembly GCA_026543055.1. Classification (NCBI taxonomy): domain Eukaryota; kingdom Metazoa; phylum Arthropoda; class Arachnida; order Araneae; family Araneidae; genus Argiope; species Argiope trifasciata. The sequence goes on along the minus strand of JAPMOQ010015762.1, from coordinate 1,697,656 downwards.
ATATCAAACACAAAGGAAATTAATAGAATTGTTTGAAATAATCGGTCGAAATTCTTCTAAGCCTAACCTCAACTCTGTTGGGAAAAAAAACTGGAGCCTTACTTATGTTTTGTGGGATTTAACCTCATTTTTTTTGTCCCGAAAGTTCGTTTTTAATGAATAAAAATGAACCCCTCAATGGGCCGGAATAAAAAGTAGCCTATGTTCTACATCCGACTCTAATCTATCTTTGTGCTAAATTTCATCCAATTCCGTTCAGCCGCTCTGGCGTGATGGAGTAACAAACATCCATCCATCCAAATATCCAAATTTTCACATTTATAATATTAGTATAGATGAAATGGAATTAAGTGAATATATTGTCTTTTATTATTTTAGTCGTTTCAGGTCCTCCTTTTTGCTTTCAAAAATACTCTTCTCTAATGAAGAATATTCATCATTAAATTAATAGATTTTGTCCTTAAATCATCATTCTTAAATTATCATTATTAACATTGTTTACTATTTAATTAACTTTGCCATTAACAGAAGAAAACAAGATCATCTGAAAGATAATCAGTGAGATTACAGCCACGAGCTCGCTAAACGTAGTTGTGGCAAACATTCGACTGCACGTTATTTCGTGCCGTGATGTAATGTTGCATCAATATATTCTGTTTACTGTATTCCGAAATTCAATTGAGCAATCATTTCGACTTTTATTAGGTTAACATGTATTTTATCGTCATCTGGAGCTAGGCATGCAGAAAATAAACAATTTAACAAGATTTCATTTATTCTGAGGAGCAAAAACGATTCTAGATTTGCAGTCATTCTGTTTATTATAATTTCTACTGTATAATTGTTGTTTTATTATGTATTATGAGAACAGTCTGAAATCAGAAACATTCAAGGAATTTTATTCGATTTTTTTGTTTTGAAATTGTCGCTGAAAAATAACTTAAAAAAAGATTTGCCTTGTTTACTGGTTCATGTTATCTCAGTACACACTTGTGTGCCCAGAGATCTACATTACATTTCATTCTACATTATATTCCATTTCACATTAAAAATATGATTTACATATTTTGTGTAGTTTTTACACATGCTTTGCAAATTAAAGTGAAATATAAGATCGAAATCCTGCTCCATCTGAAACAAAAAGGAAAATGAAAAAAAAAGTAATCTAAATTTAAAAAAATATTTCAGTGCCCACTTAAGTGAACAATTTTTTAAATATATTTTAGTTACTTTTAATTAAATAATTACAAAAAAATAGTTTAAAAAAATTGCTGATTTTCCCAAGAACTGAAGTTACATTCTTCATTTTCACACGAAAAATAACGAAATCCTTGCATAGTGAGAGAGCTACTGCCCATAGGTTTCAATTTTCCTTACAAACTCTAAAGCTCTATTTAAAATATTAAAAATGAATTAAATTTAATTAATGAATTAATATTTGAAAAAACTACATTTACATCCAGTGTCGTTCCCTACAAGTTTAAAAAATGTATTTGAACTCGAGTGGATGAATAAAAAGTATTTTATTAACGGCTGAAAATCTGAACTATATATATATATATATATATATATATATATATATATATATATATAT
>JAPMOQ010015762.1:1628339-1688567 GCA_026543055.1 Argiope trifasciata | reverse complement strand
AAATGACAAAATATACAAAAGATACAGAAAAATGACAAAATATACAAAAGATACAGAAAAATGACAAAATATACAAAAGATACAGAAAAATGACAAAATACATATAAATATATCATAACAAGAAATGATAAGTGCTAAAATGAAAAAATATCTCGAGTGCAATAAAACAAGACGAATGAACATTGTAATGTATAGTACGAATGCAAAAATGAAGGGTTATAAATACTAGTTACTTGCAGGGGCTCAAGGAATAAATTATGAACAAAGTGAGAGTTGTATTAAGAAAATTACTAAGAAAATAATAAACATTCTGGAATTTAAAAAAAGAAACGTACATATTTGGAAGTGTCATGGTGATATACAACGCAACTAGGAGCTTGAAATTGGAATCAGGCCTTTCTCGACCTCAACCAGACCGTTTCAGGTTCAAGACCCGATTTCACTGAAGAACCCTTGTGTAAACTAGTCTGGTGTACGTTAAATCAGTTGGGACGAAATATGCTTCTGCTGATGTTGTGTGGAATGGCATACAGAGATGGGTGCCAGTTCAGATGCCGTCCTCGTCATCCGCCCTCGGTTCAAAATAACGTCTGTCCCAAAATAGCCCTAGTGGTGCTTTAAAAAGAGACGTTAAAATAGCTAAACTAAACTAATTTGGCGTTGTGATCAGCTTCGTAAACATCTGATATACATGAAACTGTAGAGAACATGGGATAGTACTAGCTTTAGTGATGATTCGCATGAAGAGGTCTATCGCTTTAAAGACTGTTAAGTAGCGAATGTAATGACTCTCAATTGTTTTAGAATTAAATCATAATCAAATGTATTAAAATACTATGGAAATAGGTGTATAAGCGTTTCAAGCTAGCTACAGTTCGCAGTTAACTTCCCGATCGCTTATGCTATTTTGTTTCTGGCGTTCTGCTAAAATATTTCTTTTTTTAAATCTGATTTTTCAATATAGAATATCGTCCATTTGGCGAACCCCTTGGCAAAGGATTTCCAGATCACGAAGTGTTCAACGATTACGATTTGGACTCGAATGGAGGCCCTGGGATCTTTCAAGAGTACGACGGGAATGAAATTCATCCCCGACCACCAGGTGGTGGTGTGGAACGTCCTTTGAAACCTGATGATAGGTAAGGTACAAATCCAATAGGTGTCAAAAAAGTCTTTTTTTCTAATATAAACGAGTATAATAACTCACGGGCCGTGGTAGCCTGGTTGGTAGAGCGTCAGTAAGCGAGTTCTGACCTCGTCTGGGCGCAAGACCGCCGTGTCGGCTCATGGCAGTTGGGGCACGTTCAATAGGTTCGTGACTGCAAAGTCCTCCAAGTTCCCACAACAAATGATGCCTCTGAATCTGGGATGAGTCGGTCTCTGATTGGGATCTCAATTCTGACTTACGGATGGATGAATGAGTTCGACCACCCCCTCAAAAAGGTTGTGTCTTGTGTGTTCGAGCAAAGTCGTACTTTCACCTTAACGGTGCTCGTTAACAATGAAGAGCTCTGCTCATTCGGGCTTGGTATGACCAAGTGGTATTAGACCGAGCTGAAATCAATTTTTGGTAGTATATCCTTTAGGATTTGAGCTCCAACTTTTGAAAACGAATAGTCAAGGACCCATCACGGGAGCTATAAAAAGTGGAGGCACACAGAGTCAATCAAGTCGAATGCGAGTAGTTGAGCGAATTCATTCACAGACATGTTGATCTCCAATTACAACTCTTTGAGCACTTTGCGATTCTGCGACTGTTAATAATGACATGCTGTTTGCATGTTGTTGTTTACAGCAAATGCTACGTCCTCAACATTTTTCTTATTCGTAATTTGGAGAATAAAGTGTTATTATTAGTTTTTCACCATGTAGTATTTTTCATGACCAAGTGGCATTAGACCCACCACCACCATAATAACTCAACATTACCAAATAGGGTTTTATGGCATGGAATAGGCTCAGTAGAGAAAAGTATCAGTAATTTGTTGGCATTCGTGGTAGATTATATGACGGAGTTCGTATTTTGTCAAATAAAATAACATTCCTTTTCCCCTCGTGATTTTCTAATATTAATCTATACAGAGGGTAAGATGAAAATCTTGACATACATACAAAATATCTGGGTGTCTCAAAAGTTTCTATCTCATCGCCTTTTTTAAAGAGACTTATCACTGGAAATAAAATTTGGGTTTTATATGAAAATGTGCATAGAAAACATACAGGGTGCAAGAACAAGTAGCCTTCATTTGTCGCTACAACAATTAAACTGCTTCTATTCTCGATTGGACAACAATAGTTTACTTGATACGTAAGATTGTGTTCGCGATGAAATAATTTGACCATTATTCATCGCGTTATATATATATATATATAAACAGAACTAAAAATAGGAATCGAAGCTAAAAATTATTTCATATTCGAACAAGATTAAAATTTAATAAAACTATTAAAAAAAATCATTGTATATAAGAGCGCTAATGCTGCTACTACCAAAATACAAATGAATCTAAGTAAATTAGAAATATATGCAAAGTAAAAAGGAATACAATGCCGAGGGGTCAATGTTGCTGGACATTGCCGGATTCCTCACTGAAAAAATCTCTTAGTTTGAACACTTGAATGAGCGTGACCCTTGAAAAAGTCTTCAGGCCGGATTCTTTTTCCGTTTGTTGTAATTTTGTTTCTTTTGTATTCCTTTTTGCTTTGCATATATTTCTAATTTACTTAGATTCATCTGTATTTTGGTAGCAGCGGCATTAGCGCTCTCTAAATACAATGATAATTTTTTAGAAGTTTTTTTTTTTTTTTTTTTAAATTTTAATCTTGTTTGAATATGAAATATTTTTTTTGTTTCGATTCCTATTTTTCGTTCCATTTCCGTAATTAGTTTCGTTTTCTCTTATATTGCTAATTTATATGATTCATCATCTGCATTTTAGTGTAGCTGCATTTGCGCTCACTAAATACAATGATAGTTTTTAAATTTTAAATATTAAGCTTGTTCGAATCCGAAATCCGAAATAGTTTTTGGCTCTGTTTCCATAATTAGTTTCGTTTCCTGTTATATTGTTTATATATATATATATATATATATATATATATATATTAGAGAAGATAAACTGTTTTGGAATGAGGAAAGTCTGAAATTCAACGAATAGCAATAAAAAAAATCGGCAGTGTGGTCGATAACACAGTGTTTTTAACGAGTTCGGATACCTTAAAACGGTACAAGATGATATACGGATAAAAATAATAAAAGGAAAAATAAAAAAATAATACGTCTCTTTTTAGATAAGAATGAGTAGAATCCAAATGCATTGAATAAATGGTAACGACAAAAAATATATTTTAAATGATATAGAATCTGTACAAAAGTTTAGATAAAAATAAAAAGGTTAAAAAAGCAGTTTATTCCATAAATCCACTGCATTTAAACAGGATTAGTAAACACATTAAAATCATACATAAGATATTTAATCAAACTAAGCAAATATCCATGCTCGTACGAAGTCGAGGCAGAAGAACAAAGACCTTTAATAATAAAACAAATCTTTATGAAAACAAATAGAATCATGAACTGATAAAAAGTAAGAAATTCATAGACAGGAGTATGAATATACGAATTATGGAAGAAAAATATATCGTAAAAGCACCAATAAAAGTTCGCTCGTAAAAAGATAGGTAATAAAGTACTTTCCGAAGATTTGGAAGAAGGCAGGAAAATGAATGCATTTGTGGAGAAATGGGTACGGTTTACCACTATTGAATGGAATGTATGGAGATTTCGGAGTGAAGAAAGGACCTGACGACTGTAAATAGTAATTTAAGTACAGTACTGATGGTGCCAGGTCATCTTAAAAGCCTGAAGGATATGATGTTAAAGATGGATAGTTTCATTCCAACTGTTAGAGAGTGTGCAGATGGGGAGAAAGACGGCTATTGACCACCCCGAAAGGAATGTTAGTTTGACTGCTCGGTCCATGTAAGGTTGGACAACACTTATTCAGCAGTCGACCACCACAAATCCTGTCGATACTGCTACGTTCAGTGGTGTCGGGGTGGTCGGCTGTATACAAGAAGAAGAAGGTAATAAAGTTCGCCATTAAGTTATTGCAGTGAAATGCATACCACGGAGTATATTCTGTACAAATTCCCACGAAAAACAACAAAATGTGAAAAAAAAATTCATAGCAACGATGTTATTGGTCTAAGTTTCCAAGTTGGGTATCCAAAATAAGTTTCTAAATATGCACAATGTTATATTATTTGATAAAAGGTGGAAAAGGTTGGAAATTTGTACATCGATTTTCTGGGTTTAAATAAAAAGTTATTAAATCGAGAGAAAAATTTTGAATCAAAAAAAATTGTAGGTAATAAAAAAAGATCTGTAAATGAAACCGACAAGCGTGATGATAAATTAATCATTAATAATCATTAAATATTAATAATTTTTAATTATGTATTATTTAAACTATATTAAACATAATAATTATAAAATATTAATATTTATTAAATATTAATAAAACGTAAATTTGTATGGATTGTAAAAGTTTTGGAATTCTATATAAGTAAGTGTTATATAGGGGGATATAAATGGTACAGATTTCAGAATGATATATACCTTTTTTTTTTTATTATTATTTAGCTTGGTAATAAAAAAATAACAATAAACTTATCAAAACTGTCCATGAGCATTTTTTTAAAAATATTACTCAGAATTAGCAAACCGGAAAAAAAGCATCTTAAATGAAAATGTTTCTCTGATTTTCAATGGTATTATGATGGATTATTATCAAGAAAATAAATGGTGAAAATTAAAATTGAGCAAGTAATATTGAAAAAAATTATAATTCAATTCCTACTTAGTTCAACAAATAAATTTTTTATATTGGTTAATTTTTATTAAATAATTATAAAAAAAATGAATAAATATCAAAAAACGATTGATTTTCACAAGAATTGAGCTCGCATTCTTCAGCTTCACGTGAAAAGTACCGAAATCCGCGCATTTTATCGATTGAGCTACTGCTCATTCGATACTATTCATTTTTAAAGTATTAAAAATGAATTAAATTTAATGAATTAATTAATAATTGAAAAAGATAAACTGTGCTAACATCATGTTTCATCCACTAAAAGTTAAAAAAATATATTTGTACTCGAGTGGATGAATAAAAAGTATTTTATAGACGACTGAAAATTTGAACAAGATATGTAAGTACATATATATGGGATGAGTGCGAACTAATAGTAGGAATTAAAGAAGAAAAAATCTTACTTTGTGAAGAACATTTCATGAAATAATAGTGTTTAAGAATATTATTTCACCGGAACATAAGTTCAAATCTTATGAACTGGGTCAAAATGTTAATTTCCAGAATTTCACAATTAAATATTACCACTGTTTTTGTAATCAGCCATTATGAAATCCTTTGAAAACACTTTTAGAATTTTTGAACTAGTTTCCTTCGAACTTTTTCATCTGTCTATGAACTCTGACCGATAGAAATGTGCTCCACAATCAGGGTGACTGATAGAAATGGGCTAAATATTTGTTATTTTATTATAGTTAGGGCGAAATGTTCAAAAATTGATACTTATATCGATCTGAAATTTTTACTAGTTATTATCTACAATAAAGCTCTATATGTTCTTAAGGTATCAGACTGCGTTCGAAGGAAATTTTTTTTAATGGAATTTTTTAAAATTATTTAAAACTCTGGTTTTTAGATGTATTATCAATTTTAATACAAAATACTACAAACACAACAAAATTATTTGAAAATATAATATATTTTGATAAATAGGAAAATGTGTGGTACATTTTAACGAAATTTAATCAAAACGGTTAACACTATACAAAATAGTAATGCAGTAATAATATTTTTCTTTGTATACAAGTTATGGAATATAATGATGAACGAAATGAACCAAAATCTAAGAAAAATCTTGAGATGCAAAGAAGTAATGGGTAAAAATATACGTATATGGCATTTTATCCATAAATTCACAACTTAATTCTTCTAAAAATACCTATATTATTTAAAACACATGTTGAAAGTTTTATGTAAGTACTTCTATCAGTTTTTGAGATATCATGTTGACGGTGGAGAATTTTTATGAAAATTAAAGTTTTGAGAAAACTTAAGTTAAAGGCAAATTTTAGCCGGATAAATATGTTCTCCTGGAGGATAGGTGAGGCCTTCCTTTTCCTAGAAAGGATAAATTGTTTTGGAAGGAAGGAAGTTCTGAACTACAAGAAATAACAATAAAAAATATTAGTGCTTATAGCCGATAATCAGTGCTTTAACGTAGTCGGATATCTTAAATGAAAATTCAAAAACTCCGCTCGAATTTGGAAAAAATATTTTTTTTTCCGTACATGCGAAGTATACAGAAAGTATTATAAAAAAATCGGCCTATCAGTGTTTTAAATAATTATATCTTTTCAGTCTTACTGGAGTCGGAAAAATATTTTGAGGGAGGAAATTATATGTCTGTGAAAGATAATTTAAAAATACTTTGATCTAGATGGATGAAATTTGGTGTATGATGTTTACACCAAATTGGGTGACATCTATCAAATTTTGAGCAAAAAGAAAAGGAGGAAGTCTATTTATCCGGTTGTTCGAATATAAGTTAACATGATAACTACAAAACAAAAAAAGCTAGATAAACAAAATTCGGTACACGGATGTAACATCTATACCTTAGACACCATTTAAATTTAGAGTGCAATCCAACAATATATTGATCGTATGTCAGTCTGTACTTTCAAAAGACGGTAAATGCGATTAATCAAAAAATGCAATAACTTAAATATATACATCCGGATCTGTATATAGTTTGTTACTACAATTGTACAAAAAAAAATCCAATTTTTATTTCCATTGGTTGGGGGGGGATGTATCTAAAGTACAAATTACCCTGTATTAGAGAGTATACAGGAAATTTTTAGGGAGATCTGTCCTGCAGGTCAAAAATGTGCTCTTTGTATAATTGCAATCTGGTACCCGGCGCGTTGCTGCCGCCGAAAAAAATAAAATTTAGTGCCATCAATCAATAACTTGGCAGTATTTTATCGAAATAGGATGAACGTTAAGACAGTAAATAAAATACGAACAAACAAATATTCATTTTATTAGATTTGTAATACTTGGTGTTCTTTTCAGAATGGTAATGAAAAGTAATTTATTGTATATCGTGACTCGTTTAATATACGTTCAGAATTCTCAAACTTTATTTTAGAAAATGGGATAAAAAAATTTTCTTTTAAATTTGTTTCAACACAGAAAATATGTTTGTACAATAAAACCGTTAATAGGGTTGAAACGATAATTTTTGAAAATTAAGATGCTGCAAAATTATTTTTACCACAATATTTTTGGCAGTTACTGTGAAAAAGGCAAAATTTAATTACAATTTAAAAACCCCAGGGTTGGTCTCCCAAAAACTTTCTCGCATAATCTGTAATAAAGTGGTTACCTTTGAGAATGACTTGCGTGACATTTTCGAACTATAGCTACAAAATATCACCCTTTAACTTGGATTTAGCATTCCTACAGATTCTATTGTCTCCTCGGCGAATTATTTGTATATTCATACTAAGTAAATAAAAGTAGTTGAGATTTAATTTAAAAAAATGTTTTAGATCATTGTACTATTCCTATAACCATTCCACTGCCGTAAACAATAAGCTGACCTAGTTTTATCGCAATCGGATGAACAGTTTAGGAAGGCATAACAGACAAACATTCATTTCTATTTATATCGAATCTAAGACATCAAGGCACTCTTCAGGTTATTTCAAATATAGTTTTTCATTCAATCCAGTTAGTAAGATGTTTATTTTGTTCTAAAACTCAAATGAGCTGTGCGAAAGTCCAATGTGAACTCAGACCTACAGTGCTTTAAAGTATCCGACTACGTTCGAAGAAAAGATTTTTTAAAGACTATTTGGGATTTTTAGATGTATTGTCAGTTATAAACATTATAAATACAAAAAAGATATGAAAATATAATATATTTTGTAAAGTAGGAAAATTTGAGATAAACTTTAATGAAATCTAACCAAAATGGTTAACACTCTGCACTAAATGGTAATGCAGCAATCCTATTTTTCTTTGTACACAAGTTATGGAATATAATGATGAAGGAAAAAAACCAAAATCTAAGAAACATCCTGAGATGCGAAGAAGTGACGGGTAAAAATAAACGTACATATGAATTTTATCCATCAATTCACAACTTCATTTTTCTAAACACACCTACAAATGAAAAAGTATTTCACCCGCAATAAAACTCTTTCTTCATTTCATTGCCCATATTATTTTAAAGCTTTTGAAATCATATTAACGGTACAGAATTATTATTAAATTAAAATTGATGTTAATGACAAATGTTAGCAAATATAAATACGTCTTGCTTAAATTTCTCTAGAATGATAGGCCTTCCTTTTCCTAGAAAAAATGATCTGTTTTGGAAAGAGAGAAGTCTGAACTACAAGAAAGATCTATTAAAAAAAGTCGCCCATAGGGTCGAAAACCAGTGTTTTATAACGTTGTCAAATACCTTAATGACCAAGGGTCCTGGGATGCAAAGCATATGTCTCGGTTAGGTTGTCAACCTTATGCGAAATCCTCAGTGTTAAGTTCCCAAACATGCTTGGTCCTCAGTTTATCTGCTGAAGGCATGAAAGGCCGAGTCAGCCCAGCACGGAGACTGAACCTCGAACCAGTGCGAGTTGCTACTCCACCTGGCTTCATTTATTTTGTTCACCAAATTTTTTACACCCTTCTACAGGTCGTGAGAGTCGTGGACCCCTGACTAATTAATAGTAATATTAAATTAACCCATTGCTTTAATTTAACACTGAGTTCATGTAAATATTCCTAATGGTTGATGCAATCACTGATACCTATGGAAAACTTTTTATAATTAATAGTACAAATTAAATAGCTTTCGTAATAGATGCTCATATTCTTTACGTAATTAATGAAGTATATCTATAAAATTTTGGTACATTGTATTTGTTAAAAATTGAATATTTTAACTGGAATAAAACCGATCACTTCCATGTTTTCAAGGGAAGCTTTAATGCCTGGGGCTTGTGAGAAAAATTGTCTATTCTTATAATATTATATTCCTTTTTCAGTAATCTATACTTATAATAAAGCTCAATGTGTGTGTGTGTGTGCGTGTGTGTGTGTGTGTGTTGGCGTTCTACAGGCCAGACCGTTAGACCTACAGCTACCAAATTTGGTACATGTATACCTTGGAGGTCCGGAATGTGCACCTCGGAGCCCTTTTTTCGAATTTTTAATTAGAATTTGAATTAATTAAAATTTAAGCGAAATTTCGACGTTTTTCCGCTATAACTTCCGAAAATATGATCACATAAACATGATTTTTACATCAATTTAAAGATAAAAAAATTAGCTTTCTAATGGTATCAGTGTTTTAATGTATAACTCAAGCTTCTAGTTTTAACGAATTTTTAAAGAAATGTTTTAACTATGTTTTTATCACGTGACTGGATAAAATAAAAGAATGCCGGAAGTTCAAATAAAAAAAACTATCATCGTAAATCAAGTCTAAAGAAATGCAACTTTCAGCACGTGACTGGATAAAATAAAAGAAACATAAAATGTGATATTTTCTAAAAAAATAAATGCATAGCAAAGGTTTCTTTAATCGTTTGCAATATCTAAATCATTTATTCCATAAATCATCTTTATTTACAGTAAACCTGATTGAATTTAGACAGGATATGCATTGAAATTCCGAATTAATGGCATATTTATGTAATCGTTTGCAATATCTGGATCATTAATTTAATACTTTTTTTTCCCTTTCTCGCTTTCTTTAAAAAACACATTTAATATTTTGGCAACATCATCGAATTTTTTTTTTTATATTTTGGAAGCATAACCGATGGTTAAAACTGACTGATTTATAAAATTAAAGAATATTATTAGGAAAAGGTGTACTTTTAGAACTTTCCGTCCATCATCTTAAAGAAAATATTAATCAATGCCAGGAATTACTTCAAGGCTAATGAATATGTGATTTAATTGAAAATTTTAGAACGCTTTACACATGGCGAACCGGCTGGTCGCCAAAGGCGGCTAGTAATATATAAGGAAAATTCACAGCGCCTGCTTTCTTAAACAATGTAGTTACTATTTTAGCCAAGAGAACTGTACAAGCAACTTACGAACAGACTTCCAATTGTACTATCAATTATCTGTAATAAATTTTATTTAGTTTAACCTGTTCTAATGCCACTTGGTTATACCAAGCCGAATGAGAAGAAGCTCTATCAAATTAAGGCAGAAGTGTGCGCTTTTCGTTGTTAACGAGTACCGTTAAGGTGAAAGGACGACTTTGCTCGAACACACAAGACACAACCCTTTTTAGGGGGCATTCATACCCTCATTCATCTCTCCGCAAGTCAGAATTTTAGATTCCAATCAGAGACTGACTCATCCCTGATCCAGAGTTGTCATTTGTTATGGAAACTAGGAGGACTTTGCAGTCACGGCCTATTTAACGTACCCCAACTGCCACTAGCCAACACGGCAGTCTTGGGCCGTGACCGTTCTGTTGCGAAACTTTCGCTCTACCAACCAGGCTGCCGCGGCGCTCAGTTTAACCTGTTAATCGGGTATGATGAAATATTTCAAAGTAAAACGATTTGAATATAACTTTATTACTTGTTTAAGAGGTGAATTATGATAAAGTCTCGACTTTCGAAGCAAAATAGAGAGCTCTTTTAAGGGTCGTTCCTACCGCGCATACACTCGTCAGGCGAGCCACGTGCTTCCCCTACGACCCCTCTTGTGGTTTTCCTTTGATGCCTGTCGATTCTACCGAAAATTTGTCGGTAAAAAGGGCAGGCATCAGAATAGGTCGTTGGAACTCGGCTTTGGATGATTAAAGCTTATATAAACCTTGTTTATATAATGGGCGATGCTTCTATTGGAAGTGTACTGAGTCAAACATCATCTTTTCGTGTGATCATGCTTTAAATTAGCTAAGAATTCAAAATCAGCATAGGTTTATTGAAAATGATATACTATTCTAAATAAACTATCAGTGAAATATAGTCGTTGTCGTTAGAGGATGGGTAACCTAGAGTCGAACACTGCATAGCTTTATTTCCATTTTTACAGGCCTAAATAATAATTTTCTTTGTCCAGAAAAAGCAGCTACGGTTGTATAAAATGCCTTGCAAGAAATAAATAACTCTCATGATGTTCCAAATAATAGTTCCGATTCGATCTGAATATGAAGATTCTCCATTCCCGATAATTAGATGCATCTTGTGTCAGTAAAATGATAACGACGTAAAATACATCTATGAGTTAATAAGAAAAGAGACATCAAATGATGATAACACAAGAAACATCACAGGAATTGTGTTAACCCTTTCGACGTATATGTCACAATGATATTTTTAAATCATCCAAAGCAATAAGTAAGTAAGGAACTTATTGAAGTGCATGTCCTATTGGTTTTCTATGATAACATTAATATGTTCTTGTAATTTTTAAACACATCTAAGTAATAAAGAAACCCGAACGAACGGTGTATGTGTCATAACTAATGTTGAAACTATTCTGCAATGCATCATACATAGAAATGTCATGAATAATGTTGGATGTGTCAGTAAGAATTTTCTTGCAGTAAAATTACTTTAAAATATTGAAAAGTAGTTTAAAAAGTTTAATTTATAAAATTGAACTTTCCCAAAACAACTGTTATGATGGCCTCAGCCCCAACGGGACACATGGGTTCCATTTAAAGAACCCACAGCGATACATACGACCCACCTCAAAATTTGCACTTAGGTTGGAGAATAAGTTCGTAGTGTTTTTATCAGACTTTTATTTAAGGAAAATCATTAATAATAACAATCGATTAATCGATTATGTATTCGCCGTTGCTGTTTACGACCTCCTCCCACATCTCAGTCAATTTGTCGATGCCGTTCCGCCAAAAACCGCCCTGTCTGGTATCGAAGAAGTTGTTGAGCCAGTTTTTAAAGTCCTCTTCTTTGTTGAAGGCAACACCCCTCATATGGTTCGACAGGGAGCGGAAAAGATGGTAATCTGACTGTGCAAGATCCGGAGATAACGGCGGATGCAGAAAGACCTCCCATTAGAGCTGTTGGAGTGCGGTTTTAACGACTTGTTCAACATGGGGGCTGGCGTTGTCTGAGGGAAGTATAGTTTGACCTTGTCGATGGTGTCTTTTCAGTTGCATAGCCTGTTTCTATGGGCTATGTAGAGCTCCTAGGTGATCGTGGCATTCCTTTCGAGCATGTCCCAGTATACCATGCGCTCCCAGTCCGAGAGGAAAGACACCAACCTCAAAATCGCCATTTTTGAACTACGCAAACCATTTAATTGCTGTAGACTCGCCTATGACACCTTCACCGTATACTTTGAAAATGTCTTGTATTCCTGTACTGCTTCAGCAGTTTTTTGGTCTCGATGAAAAACGAATAAGAGCAGGTGTCGAAATTGTCGATTTTTACCTCCATGATATTCCATTTCTAAGCCTTAAAAGTAATTGACCATTAAATTACAAAAAAGGCGATTAGTACAGTTTTGTAGAGCGAAAGATCTCTACCGAATGAATACTATACACTTTGTCAAACAGCAAAAAAAAAAAAAAAAAAAAAAACAGTTGTATAAGAGAGAAAATAGAAAAAAGCTATGAACTTATTCCCAAAACCTAATAGTTAATTTTTGTTTTCATTTCAGCAGAATATAACTATTCATACTTTATTTGGCCTATTAGAACCCTAAATTATCTTAATTTTGGGAAGAAAAAAACTGATAATGAAAGGGTAAACCAATGCATTGTTTTGATTTTCTGTTTGCAAGTTAGTGGCATTTTCTTTTTCGATATAATCACCGTATAACAGATACTAACGAGTTCGACGTCGTCTTGATATCGAGTTTTAACATCAATAAATGAATTTATTTCAATATTAGCTTAAAAAAACTGAATAATTCCATGTATGGGTGAGCAGTAACGTGGTGAACCAATGGTTTCTTTTGATTTTCTGTTTACAAGTTAGTGACATTTTCTGGTTTGATAAAATAAACCATACAACAGATATTAACTAGTTCCACGTCGTCTTCATATCAAGTTTTAACATTACTTGAAACTTTAACATTACGTTAACTTACTTTAACATTACAAGAAAGGAATTATAAATGAGTTTATTTCAATATGAGCTGAAAAAAACCCTGAATAATTCCATGTATGGGTGATCAGTAACGTGGTGAAAGCGAAGAATTAAGAACGTTCTCAAGCATAAAGTCATGAAACTCCCTTGAACTTATCAGCAGTAATAATGCCACTCAAAAGCTTTTTTTAAATTTTATCATGACTTGATCTGCCTCGTTATAGAAATGTTAAATAATTACCAAGGACTTGACTTTTGTTTTGTTTTTACAGCTTTTTAAAAATTAAACACCTAACAATAGCGCTTCGAAATTTAATTTATACAACCAACGGGCGAAGCCTTCAAAAATAAAACAGTATTTCAACACACCTGCCCGTTGCCCTTGATACCGAACAAAGACACTTCTCCTTCAAATGCCTTTGCATACGAGCCATTACACCGAAACGAAGTGCTTGCCTGTCAGGCGACATTCGCTTGCGTTGCGCATTTAATTCCTTATTCTGTAAAGTGACGAAAACAAAATACGGTGCTTTTCATGCTTTTATTTGTAGCGTAGATGCGTTGCATAGCCTTCGGATGCTACTCCTCTACAGAGTCATCTACTTTTTCAACCTTTTTTTGTTTGTTTGTTTGTGTGGTTCACCTGTAGAGCAAGAAATACAGTAAAAGCTCCTCATTCGCGCATCCTTCCTTCACGTTTTCACTATTAGCGGATTAAAAAAATGCGATCCAATTCCTATATTCGCGGCTATAAATTTTGTTATTCACGGATCTAATAAGTACATACATCATAATAAAAGGATTCCAACCCAATATTCTTTGTAAATGCCGTCAAATGGACTAATAAAAAAAGTAAAATAGATCTTATTACAACTTTGCCTAAAGTATGTTGTTAATTGTCATAAGCCGCCTTCGCCGCGATGGGTGTTTTTGAGAATGTAAACAAACAGAATGAAAGCAACCTTATTACTCAATGAATAAAGTATATTTGTAGAATTAACGACCGAGAAATGAGGTAGAACTATCGATTATGAAATGAAAATTGACTCACCTCATTCCGAAGATTCATTTGAATCTGACGCAAAGAAGGCAGATCTCAGAGACTGTTTTATCCATTTTTATATAACAGTTAAAGACTGGAGGAGATAATGCGAATACAGAATGGACGACTCAATTGAATGCAATAATCCACCGAAAACATGAATAAGAAAAATGAATGGACAGGATGTAATAGTTTATTATATATATATATATATATATATATATATATATATATATATATATATATATATTCCGTGAATAAAGAACTTTTCCTGTAGATGTATATGTATATACAGTGAGTTAAAAAAATCCCGTTTGCATCTATTACTGTTAATGAGCACTTCACACTTGAAATGAAATTTGGTTTTTATATGAAAATGTGCACAGAAAATATACAGGGTGCGCCAGAGAAACTTACTTATTAAAAAAGTCAATACAAACAAAAATACTTAGTTATTGTTTTAATTCTTTTTTTTTGTTTGAGAGTACAATATCCCAATTTTTTCATATAGTATTGAAAATGACATCGGTTAAATGTCGACCCCCATTACACATACACTGATTAAGTCGATTTTTGAAGTTCGTGTGCACTCTTTACAGCATATCAGCTGGTATGGTGGCATTGGCATGGCGAATGTTGTTATTGAGGTGAGCTATGGTCCGTGGTCGGTTGACATAAACCAGGGATCTCAAAGTGAGCCTCGACACTGCAAAAAAACGACCGCATCTTCAGGCAGGTTGTCAAGCAGCATTTCACATGCATTTTGACGGGCAACAAAATCACGTTCAGTTAATTCTTGCACAACAGCCAATTTATAGGGATGAAATGGAAGGTCTTGATGGAGAACTCGTCGAAGAGTGGTGTCAGAAATTCCTAGAGCAGCTGCGTGTTTGCGAGCCAAACGCAGAACTGACTGCCTCACTCTTTTAACATTATTCAGAGTTCTGATGGTCCGTTGATGTCCATTTCTGCGTTCAGCGACACTCCCGAAAGGAGTTCACCCACTACAGAATCCAATGACGGCTAGGAACGGGTTTGTGAGGAGGAATTTCAAAGCGAGGGCGGAAGGCGCGCTTCGTCTCAACAAGTGAGCGGCCGTTATAAAAGAAGCTCTCGACTGCGAAGGCCCGCTGTTCTCTAGACCAGAGCATGATGGCAATCGACTAAAGAAAGAAACAAACTTGGTTATATTTCCCCTCAATAGCATTACGTATAACCCCTCTACCTACCTAACTCACCGCTTGAGAGTTTTTCAAATAAGTAAGTTACTCTGGCGCATCCTATATTATATGTTAGTTACCAGTTGAAATGCACTAATCCATGGATTACCATGCAACTTACGCATTATATTTCATATATGCAACCAATTTAACTTCGCAATTCTTCTAGATCGATCTCAATACTCAAATGTTTGCAACTCAAGATATTTTTCAATAATATAATGCACTGCACTTATCTGCTTTGTGAATGATTTCACTAATTATTTTCATTGATAATCCATTCTTTTCATAACCGAACCACTAATTCTCGAATGACTTTGGACCACTCCTCGTAAATCCTCAAAAAAAAAAAAAAAAAAAATTCAGGGATCTCTTAATCAAAACCATGGAAGTACGAGCTTTAAGTAAGGAATAGCCGTTTAACGCTAAAGGTATGAAGCCAAAACTGTAACCGCGGAGCCATCGCTATACACTCGAAACATTTCATTTTTGTATGCGTTAGTATGTGAAAGAGCAACTCGTTTATTTGTAAATAATTATTAATTTGTTTACTAAATTTAAGCAAAATTAAGCAGAAAAATGTCTGCTTGTTCTGCTTTTGGATGCACCAACAGTCGCAAATAAAGTTCATTTCTGCATATGTTTATTTCTTCATTTTCTGTGAGGTTCAGAATTAATCAACTTACATCTTACCTAACACATACTTAAGCTGTTTTAAAATTATCTATGATTACAAATTGAAACTTTTTATAACGTTTTTCAAAATACATAAATCCTTATTTAGCTTTTTAAAGTATATTTTGTTGTATTATTAAACACCTCCCTTAAATAGCATAAACTAATGAAAAATTCAAATACCAATCTTATTTAGAAGCAAAATATTTTCCTGCTTAGTTTTGTTAGAGATTTGCAATATGTGTTCCTGTTTTGTTAAATTAATCGTTTTCAAAATATATTCTTTTAACAAGAATTATATCCTTAAATGATGTGCTTTTATTAATTATTTTGATTAAATTATGATTATCAATGAATAAAGTTTACAAATATGTATTTTTTTTAGCTAAGCTCCAAAAATGCAAATACATATTTCCGATTTGTACAAAAGAAAAACGACCGCCTCTTGTATTTTTACTTCAATATTGAGAATAGAGAATCTCCTATGATCACGATGTTGCTGTGAGCCCGGTCATAGCGCATGCGCGGTGGCCATATTGTTACACTCTGGTGGGAGAAACAGTTACTTCAATTCTCCCCGTAGGAAGATTCGGTATTGCGCTTCCTTGGTAATAGTACTTCCATGGTCAAAGCACTCGAAAGTAATATCAATGCGATCATTTCTAGATTCCTCTTGAGGTCTGAGATCTTTGATAAATGAATTGCAAATGCAGTTTTTCGCTTGATTCCGTTTTCTTCGCAGAATTCCGGAAGAAAAACATCCTGAGGATGAACGCAAAGAGGAGGAAGAGGATCACGAGCCTCCCTCCGAAGGAGGCGAAGGAGGAATGCATGACGAGGAGGAAGAGCCGGAACCCGAAGGAGAGGAAGAACCGAAAGGACCAGAGGAAGAGGACGCGCATGGCGTGGAAGATGAGAAGAAACCTCACAGCGATGAGGGAGATGAAACCCAGGAGGGTGAGGAGAAAGTCCCTTTGCCCTTCAACGCCGCCATTTTCACCTTCAAGCAAGTGAATCACTACATCAAGCAACTCGAACGTAAGTACTCGATCGCCATGTTTTTAGAGGAAGAACGTGTTTTAAAAACATGACTACCATTAAAGCGTAATGAACTTTCTGATATATCTTGAACTTCTGAATTTTATAGGGGTTGCGGTAGCCTGGTGGTAAGGTCTCGGATTAGAGACCCGATTTCATTGAGGAGCCATCGTGTAAGCGTATTTGGTGCACTCTAAATCCACCGAGGCCAAACCTCCTCCAGCTGATATTATGGGGAAGTTTGCAGAGAGGGGTACCAGCACAGGTGTCATTTTCGTCAACTGATTGGGGTTCAAATTTATGAGGTCTGTCCCAAAATAGTTCTATTGTGGCTTTAAAACGGGACGTTACTTTATTGTGGCTTTAAAACGGACGAGGAAGAACGTGCTTTAAAAACATGGTTGCCATTAAAGCTTAATGAACTTTCTGCTATATCGGGAACTTCTGAATTTTATACGGGTTGTGGTGGCCTGGTGGTAAGGTCTCGGGTTCGAGACCCGATACCATCGAGTTTAGTTTAGTTAAAGCGAAACACGGCGAAATATCTTCAGCAGTTTTCCGTTTCTACCCTCAAAAACTAGCCAATCAAGTTTTTCGTTATCGACAACTTTTTCTCACCAGTTTGAAAATGCCGACAATAGTGATCGAAATATTGTCTGCAAACGAAATTCAAGCAATCATGTGAAACTTTGAAGTGACGTCACACAAACAACGCCTCTTTCGTTGTCTTTGCTGACGGAAAGTGCAGACGATATTTCGCCGTGTGATAAGGCCTTTACTTTAACGTCCCGTTGTAAAGCAACACTAGGGCTATTTTGGGACGGACTTTGTCATTTTGAATAACAGTCAGATGACGAGGACGACACTTTAGGTGGTACCCCCCTCTCCACACCACACCAGCTGGAGGAGGACCGATTTCACCGAAGAGCCGTCGTGCAAGCGTACTTGGTGCACGCTAAATACGTGGAGGCCAAACCTCCTGCAGCTGATATTATGGGGAACTTTGGGGACAGGGGTTTCCAGCACAGGTGTCAACTTCGTTAACTGATCGAGGTTCAAATTTATGAGGTATATCCCAAAATAGCTCTATTGTGGCTTTAAAACGGGACGTTACTATACTTAAATTAAACTTAGCATCTGAATTTCGTATATTTTAATGTTGGTATTCAAATAAAATCCAAAGTGATGCAGATTGATTATACTGAAGGAGGCAAAAAAGTGGCAATTTTTTTGGAATTTTTATGCACGGAAAAAATTATTTTAAAAAGTTTCATCAAATGTGCTGTAACTGGAGTAAAAGGATAAGTATAAGAAGGAGGCAAAAACTAATAAGTTCGTATCATTTTCTTGAAATAGTATATGTAGGAAGAAAATAATTACAAGCCCAAAACGCCATTTACACTTACATAACTACTAAAGACAACAAAACGAAGTAAGGGTATTTATTTCGTCTCCACTGCCTTTTACCTTCACTGGGCCATTGATGCACATTTAACTCTCTTGAGGCCGTGTTATTTAGAAGCAAGATCTCGATTTCAGAAGCTGAATAACCCCAAATCGAAACCTCATTCGACCTCATTTGCAAGTAGACCAAACGGAAGTTAAATCCTACAGGAACAGATGTCCAGCCGTCGGTATGGAGTGAAAATTTAGATATATCGGTTAGGTAGTAACATTAACGTCCCGTTTTGAAGCAGCACTAGGGATATTTTGTGACTAATTTTGTTATTTTGAAACGCGGTCAGATGATGAGGGCGACACCTGAGCTGGCATCCCCCCTCTCCAAACTTACACACCACACCAGCTGGAGTACATTTGGCCCTGACGGATTTAACGTGCTCCAGATCCGCTTACATGGTGGAATCGGGCTTCGAACCTGCAACCCACCGGTTCCAAAGTCGAGACCTTACCACCAGGCCACAGCGACCTCAGAAAATTTGGAGATGAGTTGCCAGCTCAGGTATATAAATATACTTATTGTTTTCCAAAATACAATGAAAAGAACTAAATATAGTCCCACTTTTAACTGGATGGCTTTAAATTTTAATACATAAATTGTGGTGACGAAAAAGGTATATTAATGCATATCTGGCGCATGCCATAGAGTTATTATACTATCGTGATCATATTCGTATATATAAATAGAATAAAATTCCCCACCATACCAGAAGGAGGATGTTTGCAGCCGACGAATTTAACGTGCACCAGACCCACTTGCACGGCAGTTCTTAGGTGGAATCGGAACTGGGACCTGCAACTCTCCGTTTCCAAAGCCGAGACCTTACCACCAAGCCACCGGGGCTAAATATATGGGAGTCGAATAAAATGTGACCACAATTCAAAATTTCGAAGTCCTTTCTGATATAGCTTTGTATCGCTTCAAAATGCAAAGTAAATATAATTAAACTTAATCTTCCTTAAAAAGAGTTGATTCGTCTTTTGTTACACCCGAAACTTAAATATTTTAAAGCGAAATTATTGTATTTAACGCAATAAAATCAGTATTACTGAAAAAAATTGCTCTAGACAAGCTGGAAGACAAAGGTATGATGACTTATCATTGTTTTCAAATTTCTTTCTTTCTTCAGACAAAAACAATTAAATATTGCATATCGAATCAATCGTAAATAATGATTTTATTAGAGTCGTATAATTCAGTATTAATTTCAAAATAAATATTAATAAAATAACTTATATTATAAAAATAATATGCAAACAGATTTATTTATATTACTGAAAAACTGAAGTTTGAAACAAATTCGAAAAATTGAATCGGACGGGAAGAACTAAAGTTATCGTTTGCGTTTTAAATATAATTGAAGAAAATAATTAGCGCTTTACAATGATTCTGCTTTCAATTAAATAAAAAAAAATAACATTTTGGGATACAAATTAAGAATTTCTTTTTTCTTTTTTTATAAAGGAAAAATCGTCATTAATACTGGAATCAAGATTTTATGAGCTCCACTCTTAATTGTTTAAAATTATAACTATAAATTAGAATTTAAAGTAATTATATCATTATTTTTATAAAAAGTTATATTTCAGTAATTATATATTATATACCAATACACAAATTTTAGTCTAAACCGCATAACACTGGCGAGTATATTTAATAGATGAACTTGACGTTTTTGACAATTATTCCTGGTTTCGAATAAACATCGTATCTTTGACAGTTTGTTAGAGATTATTTGTTACTAAGAGTTAATACCCATTCTTCTGTTAATATTATGCCATCTGTGCTTCTTTTGATACAGTATACTTTCAGTAATTTAGCAGGTGTTCATCTAAAAACTACCCAAATTATTAAAAACTCCAAAACAGCGTTAAAAAATTGCATCTAAATAAATAACAAAATTATATTGTTCAAAATAAACAACAAAAAAAATTCTTCATGTAATAAATACTGCAAAATGCAATTCAAAATTTGAGTAGCAACGTATTTTAAGTTCCAACAGTTTCTGGATTTTTTTATCTGACTTTTTTTTTCATAATGTTGCCAATAAATCCTTACTCGCCCTTATTTTTTTTATTTAGTTTTATCCAAAGCGTTAAATTTTAGTCCACGTGGGTTTAAAAAAATTCAAGGTCTAAAATGAAATAATGGTATAAATTTTATTTAATTCTTTTTCAAAAGTAGCGTTATAAATTTTTGAAAATGAAAATAATTGAAGTTAGAAATCGAAAATAACTTTTCAGCCGATAAGCCATTCATACCTACTATCGAATGACTTTTAATCCTACATTGTTCGTCTTAATCCATTTGCATTATTAGCTTATATATACGCTCAATTTTCCTGGTCACTATCACTGGAGCGTATATATATGCTGTGCATATAATATGGTATATACTATATTCATATTATATACCATATACCTACATGCATCCCACATTTCAAATATTACCACACTGAACAAAATTACGAACAAATAATTCTCAAAAATAATTTTTTTTCTACTTTTATACAATTTTACACCTAAATATGAAAAAAAAAAAATTCCGTGATATGGGCATTTTTTTTTTTTTTTTCATATTTTCATATGATGCAATTCGTGTTATTTGAGTTATAATTCTACCTGCAATCTTAAAGACGCTGTAGAAAAATGAAAATTTCGACCTCTCACCACAGATTGCCTTGTGGTGACATCTTAATAAGCCATTAACTACCACGAAACATTGGTGGCCATTTTTGTATAGTGGATAAGTGACTGGATTTCAAACCCGAACATCGCAGGTTCGATCCTTGGCGGAATTCAATCTACGTATTGGCACAATTCCGCCAACACACCTACGCCAAACATTCTTATTTTGACCCATATATATATGTAAAAATTCGAACGAACGGCTGTATAAAATTCTAGAGATCACTATCAGTGAAAATTTGCTGAGAATTTTCCATGTCATGAGAACCATCTAGCTAAGAATCGCGTCTATTTCAAAAATTCCTAATTTCTAAAGCTATATAATGGGAAAATCGTCATGTCAAAATGCTTTATTATCACAGAGTTGGACATTTTTTGGAAGTCATTTAATCATAATAATGCGTTTGATATTTTTTCTAGAAAACTACCCATTTTCTTAGATTTTAAACTATAGCTTTCAGAGCATCTTAAACTCTTAAAACTAAAGTATTTTAGAATTCCATCGGCGTTTTTATTCTTTCATCTTCACTGCATATATTCCAAAATAATTGCCAGATTCCAAAAGGTTTGCAACTGATCATCAACTTTTATACAAAAAATGAAAGAAATTATATTAATAAAATGTTTATCAAAGAAAAAAAAATCGTTTACTTTTACTTTTTAATAAAATTTTAACTGAAATAAAAATAGTAGCAGTTACAGAATGTCTGAAAAGGAATTGATTGCTAAATGTCTATTAACAGGTTTAGATAATAACCGAACAATATTTATATAATAAAAGTAATGCAATTAAAGGAAACTTTAAATATATTCTGACATAGATTTATCGAAAGGATATTTTAATCCTTCAGAATGGCCATTACTTTGAATTGCACCATAGCATATTTATTATAAATTAAACAAATTAATTTGCATGTTGTAAGTTATATTAATATTGTTTGCATGTTATAGCATATTACTATATGCTTCAACATGTAAACATTTCTTTCAATATATTTTAAAACATACTAAATGCACAGAACTATAAATAATTCTGATACAAAACACTTTAATTTCATTAAAGAATCGAATCATTTAAATATTCGTGTCCTTCTATCATTCTATCGATTTTAAATAAATGCGCTATAATTTAAAGTAAATCAACAATATTTACCATATGCATTTTTTATTTGAATTATAAAATAGCAACATGTTGTAAGAAAAAGAATTAAAGATGATATTTCAGGTAAAAGATAAAGCTCTATGAAATGAAATTTATTAATGCTGACATACAGTGTCTCACAAAAGTGATGGGACACTTGTGCTTTACAAAAGGAAAATATAATGAAATAAATAAATAAACATGTACAAATTTTTGTAGGTGTATTTCATATTTAAATTTTGCAACAATTATTACATAACATACATTTTGTCAAAATATTAAAATATTAATTTAATAAAAATATAATTGTTTAGAACGGAGCAAAAATTAGCTCACATAAGTGATGGGACACCATTAGATATGCAACAAAAATCGTCTGAAATAAGCAATAAAAATATTTTTTGGGATTTTATTTTTACTCAAAAGCAATTGGCAATAATTTATAAAATCGTCTGCAATATTTCTCTCCAGATTGCTTTGGAATTTTTATGTTTTTTAGCTCTGTGCAGCCTTGAATGCTAAACAAAAAGAAACTTCGCCTGAAATTCGAAAATTAATTATTAATTTGCATATTGAACGTGGAAAATCAATTGGAGAAACTGCTGAAACAGTTAATTTGAGTCATTCAACAGTTTTCAACATCATTAAACGATATAAAAAGAATCATATGATTCAGGATAAAAGAAGACCTGGCCGACCATCAAAGCTATTTAATAGATTAAAGCGAATTATCGTTCGAATTATTAAAAAAAATCCAAGAATGAGTGCTCTTAAAGTTGCTGCTGATTTACAAGCATTATATGGAGTAATTATATGGAGTAATTCCTGAGACTATTAGAAGAGTAATTCGATCTGTTGGATATCACGGTAGAGTAGCCAGGAAAAAATTCTTCGTAAGTGAAAAGAATAGAAAACTCAGACTGGCATTCGCAAAATCCTAAATGGTAAAATAAGAATTCTGATTTCTGGAATAACGTTATATTTGCTGATGCGAGTAAATTTAATATATTTGGTTCTGACGGTAGAATCTTGGTGTGGAGAAAACCCAGGGAAGAATTTCGTAAAGAGAACTTGGTGCCAACAGTAAAACATGGTAGAGGAGGAGTTATGGTATGGGGGTGTATGTCGTCCGCTGGAGTCGGTAATCTTGTTTTTATTGACAGCATAATGGATCAGTACAAGTATATCAACATTTTAAAGCAAAATTTGAAATCTTCAGCACGAAAATTGAACCTTCATAACGATTTTCAATTCTACCAGGATAATGATCCCAAGCACACTGCTTTGAACGTTAGACTCTAGCTGCTGTATAACTGTCCTGAAATAATAAAAACACCACCACAATCTCCTGAGAATATTTGGAGAGAGAGAATCATAGAGAATATTTGGCAAGAATTGGAATCAAGAATTCGCAAATACACCATTTCTTCAAAACAACAAGTAAAATCAGTGCTTCAAGAAGAATGGGGTAAAATCACTCCAGAAATCACAGAAAAATTAGTCAAATCCATCCCAGAATCCATCCAGTCAAATCCATTTTGTAAAGCACAAGTGTCCCATCACTTTTGGGAGACACTGTATGCTAAATAACCAGGATTCGAAAATAAAAAAGGCTTTTTAGAAAAATGGCCATGTAACAATGAGACAATAATTTAACAAAATCATTATAATTGTGTAAACAATATTACAAAAACGCACACTCTACAGTTGAGTTTTCTGAAAATACATATTTTTTCCCATGGCTTGTAAAAATGCTTTTCGAGTTTGTGAAAATCAAAACATGAGAAAGTTGTAAAAACATCCAAAGATATTATTTTCCCCCCTAAAATAAAAGTAACGGTCATAGTGGAATGGATATGAACAAATCAACTGCTTTTGACGAGTATACTCCTCATAGAAAAAATACATTTTTCGTTATGACGAGTTTATTCGTCATTAGTAATAAGTAGTGAGAATTTACAGTTTGAATTGCATTTCAACTCAAGCACATTTGTAAATAACAGGATGAGTACTTTTCCATTATACCGCGCAGGCGAAAAGTCGCCAATAATTATGTAACCAATGCCAAACGGAATATCGCCGCCGGTAACCTTTTACCGTTATATTTTTAAAGAAAGTCGCAGCCATTTTATCGTCTGCGCAAAAATTGCGACATTATGATGTCGCCAAAAAGTCTCCTTGGCGAGATTTGTGCCGGTATAATGGAAAAGTCCCATAGGATGTTTGGAATGTTTCGAGGCCAAGTTGAAATCAAAGGAAATTTTAAATGATTAATGTGAGTTTTACCATGCTTTTCTCAACACCATTCTTTAACAGCAAATTAAAATAATAAATTAATTTTTTTATGTTACTTTTTATTCATATGCAAAAAATGTATGGTAGTTCACGTAAATAAATGTGAATATTGAAATAAAAAAAAATGTAATTTTTTTACAATATAATTTCATATTACAAATACTGTATTTGAAGAATGATTTCGTTATTATTTTGAAACACACTTTAGATGGTGTATTTTCTGAAAAGGTTGAAACAATTGACTGTTTAATGGAATAATAAATTTGCCTATCAAATGCAGTAGCAAAAACTTTAGTTTTCGCCTTCTGCTATTGCGCGATAATTTTTTTTTTGCTTTTAAGATTTTTCAGAAAGAAATCCCAGTGTGTTCCACTTACTGATTCATTCATTTTATATATTTTCCGATCCCCCACCGGGAGGCACCTCGAAATGAGGATGAGAAGCTTCGGACATGGTGGTTGGATCTCGCCAACCCTGTTGCCACAGTAATAGGTGTGGGCACTTCTTCTTGCATACAGCCGACCACCCCGCCACCACTGAACGTAGCAGTATCGACAGGATTTGTTGTGGTCGACTGCTGAAAAGTGCGGAAACTGTGGTTGAGACCTAATTGCCCTCACCAGCCATGGTACATCCCTCCCCTTAGGAACTACTTTCCGTCATAGGTGGTTGTACTGGCCCTCCCATCGATGACGGGACATACTCCCTAAGGGGAGGGTTGTACCGTAGCCGGTGAGGGCCGTTAGGACTCAACCACAGTTCCCGCCAGTGTTGCTGTAGCGGCGGTTCGGTCATTCAATCTTATGAGTCTAATCCGTGGGCCTTAGTG
Organism: Argiope trifasciata; assembly: GCA_026543055.1. NCBI lineage: Eukaryota > Metazoa > Arthropoda > Arachnida > Araneae > Araneidae > Argiope > Argiope trifasciata. The sequence continues at coordinate 1,662,980 of JAPMOQ010015762.1, read as the reverse complement.
AGGAGTTGGAGATCAGTTTGTTGACTTATACTATTTACCGGTGAAGATAATCATGTCTCTTCCCTTTCGTTTGCAGAGGCTATGGAGCACGTGTTCGAAGAGACCCTCGACGAAGCCTCCTTGCTCAACAACACTTTCGCCAACACCACGGAGGAGGAGGTGGAGGTGGACGGGCACAAGTACAAAGTGCAGAAGTCCCTCCTCAAGACCGGGGACGAGGACAGGAACAGCACCCTGCTCGTTGAAGCCATCTCTTCGGTGGATGAAGGCGAATCGAAGAGAAACAGGAGCGAGGTAAGATCCCTCTTAAATTCTCTTAAATCGGCATTTCGGTGTACAGTAAAAGCTCTTTATTCGTATACGTTCCATAAATATGCCGCGAATACAGAAACCGGGAATACGGTAATTTATACCCGATTATAGGGGATACGTTTCTAGGTGACAAACTAAAACAAAAAACAAATGTGTGAAAAAAATCAATTTAATTGAATGAACATTTGGATTCATTATCTTAAGGCTTAGGCCATGGTTTGAAGAATTTTGTCATTTTCTCTTGCTTGTTTTTAAAAGCTCCTTCCATTCAGACTGATACTCAGCAGTCGCAATAGCAATTTGCCTCTTAACAATAAAACTTCGTTCCATAGACGGATCAATGTTCATAAAGAAATCGCAAAGCTCATTTGCCATTCTTAAACCTTCACTAAGGTTTTTCAAAATTAACGTCATGTTCGACCTTATTTATCAGTCGTTAATTCGACAAATATACTTTATTCATTGAGTAATAAGGTTGCTTTCATCCTGTTTGTTTACATTCTCAAAAACACCGATCGCGGCGAAGGCGGCTTATGCCAAAGTCCTCGGCGATATCATTTAACAGCATACTTTAGGCAAAGTTGTAATAAGATCGAATTTACTTTTTTATTAGTCCATTTGACGGCATTTACAAAGGATATTGGGTTGGAATACTTTTATTATGATGTATGAACTTATTAGATCTGCGAGTAAAGAAATTTTTAGACGCGAATATAGGAACTGGGTCGCATTTTTTTAATCCACGAATGAAGGAAGAGCAAATAAGGAACTTTTACTGTAAATATCGTATCAATCGGATGTTGAAAGGCAGTGTTCGCGTCCATTTCTTCATCGCCCGAATCCATGCAATCACGTGACTCAATGAAGATTGAAATAATAAATTAATTTTTGGTACTTTTCCATTATACCGGTGCTAATATCGACGAGCTAACTTTTTGGCAACAGCATGCAATCGCATTTTGGCGCAAAATGGCCGCGACTTTCTTTAAAAATGGAGCGGCAAAAGGTTACCGGCGGCGATATTCCGTTTGGCGCTGGTTGCATCATTATTGGCGACTTTACGCCTGCGCCGATATAATGGAAAAGTATATAATTTTATTATGTTTCTTTCCATATGCAAAAAAATGTAAGTTAGTTTTAAATAAATAAAATGTTATTATTGAAATAATAAAAAATGAAATTTCATCACAATTTAATTTTATGATACAAATATTGTGTTTGAAGAATTATTTCTCTCATCATTTTGCGACTAAATTTAGTTGGCACATTTTCTAAAACGGTGGAAACAATTAAGGTATCCGACTATGTTCGAAGAAATTTTGGAAAAATTGGATTTTTCAAAAACTATTTGTGGTTTTTAGATTATTGTGAATGCTAAACACTATAAATACAAAAACCATTATTTGAAAATATAATATATTATGAAAAATGGGGAAATGTGCAGAAAATTTTAAGGAAATTGAACCGAAATGGTTCACACTCTACACAAAAATGCATTGCAGCAGTCCTATTTTGCTTTGTATGGAAGTTATAGAATATAGTGAGGAATGAAATGAACCCATATCTAAGAAAAAGTTTGAGATGCAAACTATTTATGGGTAAAATTAAACTTATACATGCATTTTTTCCCTAAATTCACAGTTTAATTTTTCTAAAAGCACCTATAAATGAAAAAGTATTTCATCCACAATAAAAGTTACGGTTTGTTTCATTGTCCGTATCATTTAAAACACACTCTGAAACTTTTATGTATATACCTCTGCTAATTTTTGAGATACGTTAACGGTGGTGAATTTTTATGAAAATTAAAGTTTTGAGAAAAGTGAATTCAAAAACAAATTTTAGCAGAACAATATGATTTGTTTAAAATTCCCCTGGATGATCGATTATACCTTCCTTTTTCTAGAAAAGATAAAATATTTTGAAAAAAGAAAAATCTGGATGACAAGAAATAATAATTTCCCAATGTGATCGCTAACCAGTGTTTTTAAAGAAGTCGGGTACCTTTGCAGTTTAATGGAATAAATTTAGCTAACTTCAAACTTGCCTATCAAAATGCAGTGGGAAAAACATTGGTTTTTGACTTCGTGATAATCACGTGACACGAGCTGTTGATGCATTTATTGCTGTTCTGAATTGTGTTGTGATAAAAATTGTTTCTAACTTGCTTGATTATTTTGAAGAGCAATACAGGGTGAGCAGTGAATAAGTCCTGATTTCAAAATTAAATATCTCCACAACAAAGATCGATAGAATTATGCGTTAAACTGTACGTTTATTACCAAAACTGTAAAAATACTGTACAAAGGTTTAGAAAATTTAGTTATAAAAATCGTTAACAGATGGCGCTCTCATCTCAATGCCCATAGACGCTTTCAGTGTGACGTCAAAAATGAGAAATGACTCCCGATCTGACTCCTTGTGACTTCTTTCTGTGGGGAGCATTGTAAGACTCTGTCTATAGAAACAATCTTGCCACTCTTGAATCGTTGATTGGTGTTGCATGGGATTCCATTTCCCTTGAGACATAACAAGACGTGATGTCAAATTTCATTGTTCAGTTATGACACCTCATTGTTTCGAACGGTGAGCATTTTGAAAAAATTGTATTTTTATTGCAAAGACCGCATCACTTTATTGGTTTTTAAGACTCCTTTCAGAGAAAGTTTTCAGCCCCGAGTGCCATCTGTTAACGATTTTCGTAACTAAATTTTCTAAACTTGTGTACACTATTTTTACAGTTTTGCTAATAAACGTTCAGTTTACCGCATAATTCTATCGATCTTTTTTGTAGAGAAATTTAATTTTGAAATCAGGGCTTATTCGCTCATCACCCTGTAGATTCGAGATAATTAGCAAAATGGCTGTGGTGTGATGTGTAACTAATATGGTCCGTCGATGTGTTTTGTGAGGAATTAACAGGTAGGATTCTAATTATTAAAATAATATAATTTCTCTTACAAGAAATTAGAAATGGCTGATATAAACAATCAACTCCAGAATTTAATTGAATCGTCTCCGTGTAGGTCACACTAGATACACTCATAGGCATCTCGAAGGGTTTCAGGTTCGAGACTCGATTCCACCGAAAAACCGTCGTGTGAAGGGGTCTCTTGAATGTTAAATCTGTCAGGCCAAATGTCCTCCCGATAGTATGATGAGGGCGAGTGCCAGTTCAGGTGTCGTCCTCGTCATCTGACCGTGGTTCAAAATGACGAGGTCCATCCCAAAAAAGCCCTAGTGTTGCTTTACAACGGGACGTTAATAAAACCAAACCATAGGCATCTCATTTTTGGTGAGAGGACACCAGTGTGTCCTACCTGCCATGTTGATTTTAGTATAAAACACATTTTGATAGAATGCCCTGATGTATTTAACCCTGAACGTATGTATTATTTTCATACATCATCAGCAACTTTGCAGGACTTGGTGGGTGAAAAATTTAACCCAAATATTTTTAATTTTTTAAAAAGCCATTCATTTTTATACTTGCATTTAGTACTTTTTGCCTGCATTGTTTCATAGTCTTGCTTCTTCATTTAACAACACCTTTGTTAATATTGTAATGTCACTTAAATAATTTTGAAGTTTTATATTTTATACAGTTTTATATTGATATCATAGATTTTATATTCAATTGCCTTTAATTCTCTGATTAACCAGATATGGTTCTTGTGCCATAAAACCCCAAACAAACAAACCAGAATTTAATTCGAGGCCGCGATAGTCTGTTTGGTAGGGTATTGTATTCGAATCCCTTGGGCTGTCAGTTTGAACCCCGCCAGCCGAAGGCTCTACGTGTATATGGTGGCTACTGCACGAACAAATCTGTCGTACTCATAAAGACCTCCAAGTCGAGACAATACCACTGTGGGCATTGGATCAAAGCTGATCGTTTTTTGACTCAGTCTGGAGACTCGTAAATGAAATGCATGAATGAAGTCGCTAAGACGTACTCTTGGACCTAGATGGCGCTACTGAAACAAGAGACGCTAAAACTTGGCTTAAAATCGCTGACACCATCAGCGGGTTTGTCTGTGACAATTGCCATAAGCAACAACAACAACACAACAGAATTAAATTCGAAGATTGAGCCATAAACTAAGCAAGTAATATGTGTCTATAGCCTTTTAACTTCGGTAAGGCGCTTTAGTGTTATTCTACTGTTGACTCCCTTCTAGTAGTAAGTTGCAAAACATTTTCTTGCGAATTGCATGAGCTAGTTGAGCTTTTCGTTACCAAACTTGCTATTTATTAGGTTGGGAATAAGTTCGTAGCGTTTTTATATTCTCTTTGTTTTGCAACGATTTTTTTTGTTGATTGACAAAGTGTATGATATTTATTCAGCAGAGCTCTTTCTGCTCTACAAAACTGTGCTGATCGCCTTTTTTGTAATTTAATTTTTTAATTACTTTTAAGGCTTAGAAATGGAATATCCAAAAGGTAAAAATCAACACTTTCGACCTGCTCTTCTTCGTTTTTCATCGAGGTCAAAAAGCTGCTGAAGCAGCACGGGGCGCAACGTATACGGAGGAGGTTTCATAGGCGAGTCTACAGCACGGAAATAGTTTGCAAAATTAAAAATGGCGATTTTGAGGTCAATAACTCTCCCTTCGGACTGGGAAGGCATGGTGCACTGGGAAATACTCGAAAGGAATGTTATGATCATCCAGTGGCTCTACATAGTCCAGCTACACCGCGTAAATGAAGCTCTGGGACTGAAAATACCCCATCGACAAGGCCAAACCATACTCCTTCACGATAACTCAGGCCCCATGTTGCACAAGTCGTCAAAGTCACACTCCAAGAACTCGAATGGGAGGTCCTTCAGCATCCCCCGTATTCTCCGGTTCCTGCGCCTGCGGATTACCATCTTCTCCGATCTCTGTCGAACCGAATGAGGGGCATTACCTTCGACAATGAAGGGGACCTTAAAAACCGGCTCAACAACTTCTTCGACACCAGACCAGACGATTTTTGGCGTAACGACATCGACAAATTGATCAAGAGGTGGGAGGAGGTTTTAAACGAAAACGGAGATTACATGATCGATTAATCGATTGTTATTACTTATGATTTTTTCTGAATAAAAGTCTTTGATAAAAATGCTACAAACTTATTCCCCAACCTGATAGTTACAACTGACTACTTCAATTCACCCGAAGGCACATATAGAAACTGAATAACCCACCATCTTCGCAAAAGCATTGGTGGAAATTAAGGGTGAGTCTTAAGGGCCATCACCGGCCACAGTACAACTCCTACCATAGGAAGTATGCTTAATCATCAATAGAAGTGATAACCTTACACCCTTTATGTACTCATCGGAAGGGGGAGAACCAATCACAATTTCAGAGGCTTCTCTTCTGACTCCATATCTGAAATATCCGGTAGGGAGGTGGAGGATAAACTTTAAAAATGAGTTAAAATTACTCTAAAAACCCATGACTGTCGGTAAATTGTATTTGTAAAATAATTTAGAATTGACTAGCGGGTAACAAAGAGGGCAAAACAAACAAAAAAAAACCTTTAAAAATTAAAGAATATAACGCTTACAGGTGTTTGCAGAATTTTGGGATGACAGATTATAGTACCTCGCTCGAAAAAAAGATGCGTAAAAAATAGAATAAAATCTCAGGAACCCATACTACTCACTTGATTCATTGATTTTGTAAACATTTTTAATTAAGGTATCCGACTACGTTAGAAGGAGAATTTTTCAAAAATTATTTTTGATTTTTGATGTAATAACAGTTATAAACACTATAAATTCAAAAAAAATATTGAAAAATATAATATGCTTTGAGAAAAAAGAAAATTTCTTGTAGATTGTAATGATATTTAACGCAAATGGTTAACACTCTACACAAAATTTCAATGCAGCCATCCTATTTTTTTTGTGTACAAGTTATAGAATACAATGATGAATGAAATGAACCAAAATCTAAGAAAAATTTCAAGATGCAAAGAAGTGATGGTTAAAAATATGCGTGTATATGCATTTTTACCATAAATTCCCAACTTTCTTTCTCTAAAAACACCTATAAATGAAAAAGTATTTCACCGACAATAAATTTTTTAGTTCATTTCATTGACCATGTTATTTAAAACACTCACTGAAATATTTATGTAAATACCTCTATTAATTTTTGAGATATCATGTTAAAGGTGAAGAATTTTTACGAAAATTAAAATTGAAGTTAAAGACGGATTTTAGCTGAAAAATATGTTTTGCTTAAAATTTCCCTGGATGATAGATCAGGCCATCCTTTTCCTAGAAAAGATCAACTGTTTTGGAAAGAGGAAAATCTGATCTACAAGATATAACAATAAAATAAAAAGTCGCCAATGTGATCGATAACAAGTATTTTTAACGTAGTCGAATACCTTAAGAATGCCGTAAGAGCAAAGTTGGAAACCATTTTCTCTGAATTTACATTTATAATCTCATTTACCACTTGTTATTTTCGATAAAAAATATAATTTAATTGCTTCTGAGTTTTCATAAATTGTTAATATTATGTAATGTTTGAAATTTTTTGCAGCGATCAAATCCTGATTCAGAACCTATCCAATAAAAGAATGAATCAAGTTTAAACAAGTAGTAAACACAGGTATAACCATTTACTTTTCCTCTTTAATATATGTATTTTTTTAAACTTCTAGAATTTAACCCATTATTGCCTACTGTTCCATTTTTGGAACACCCCTCTCATAAAAGTTATTTTTATTATTTTTTTTTTACTCGACCATATATAAATTTCATGCAAAAATTCCAATTTTTTTACCTTAGGCATAAATGGGTTAAATAATTTTTATACAATTTTATGCAACTATAGTTACTTCAAGATATAAAAACGGAATTTTATAATTGCAAAACAATTCTTTGATATTTTCCTGGTGAATTATAAAGAATTATAATGTTGGTTTCTTGATACTACATTGTTTTAATACCTTTAGAATTTGATTACTAATTAACCATTAATTTTTAAAAATTTTAAATGGATTCCCCTTTTGATAGTGATTTAAACAACGAGATTCGGAGATTAAGTATTATTTATAATTACCCGTTTCTCACAATCACCTGATCTACCAAGAGAATTGAGGCCGCAGTAGCCAGGTTGGTAGAGCTTCAGTCTCACAAGCGAAAGGTCGCGGGTTCTGTCCTCGTCTGGGCCAAAGACCGCCTTGTTGGCTTGTGGCAGTTGGGGTACGTTCAATAGGTCACGACTGCAAAGTCCTCCAAATTTCCATCACAACTCATACCTCTGAGGGTACTGAATCAGGAATGAATCGGTCTCTGAATTGGATTCAAATTCTGACTTGTAGATGAATGGATGAGTTTGACCGCCCCCTAAAAATTGTCACGTTGTGTGTGTTCGAGCAAAGTCGTACTTTCACCTTAACGGTGCTCGTTAACTACGAAAGGCGCACACTTCTGCCTTCATACGAAAGAGCTCCGCTCATTCGGGCTTGGTATGACTAAGTTGCCTCAGACCCACCACCACCAAGAGAATTTACTTTATTTAATTTTAAATAATTCTTCATACATAACTTGATGCTCATGACTCTTCAACAAACTGTTTTTAAGAATTAAATTTCGATAGATATCAAAACCTATTCTATTTATTACACAAATGAGTGAAATCAACTCAAATAATGTCATAAGTCCATTAAAAAGTGCTTGAGTATAGTTTTAATTGCATTGATTAATAATAAACAAAATTTTCAGCCTTTAATCTTTCGATAACGCCAGAAAACCACATGATTAAGTATTTGATAAAAACAGCGGAAATAGTTTGAACTTCTTTTCAATTAATAAAATCTAGTATTGAGCATGATACCAAAAAAAAAAAAAAGAAAAAAAAAATGTTCAAATCTAGGGAAAGTGCACGATAATTGAACTGGTATCATTGAAAAGATATTTTTCAAATTTTAAAATTATGCAAAAAGTACCTTTGTGCAATAATATTATGGGAAATTATCTCGGAAAAGTGCCAAAATCATGCTTAATTTTTCATTTCCTTCAATTATATATATTCCCATATATATTTATATATCTTGTTCGAATTTTGAATTACTTGTAAAATATTTTTTGTTCCTCCACTCAAGTTCAAATACATTTTTTTGAAACTTGTAGTGATAGCACAGGATGTTAATAGTTTTTTTTAAAAAATATTAATTAATTCATTAAAATTTTCCAGTAATTTATGTTGGGTTGACAAAGCCGTCAAATCCATTGCAAAGTCTCAAATTTTGTCGCCAAGTTCTGAGATTGCTCACGCGAAACCCGATCATAAATAATAAAAGATATATATATAAATAATATAAAAAATAAGTAGGAATTAATTTTTAACTTATTACTTGTTAATAAATTAACCTCTTAGCTGTTTTGCCAGTTTACCATACTTGCTTGGATTGATCGAATTTTGATTGTTGTAAGCAAAAAATAAATAATTCATAAAGATTATAATTCAACAATGAAATGACTTCGAATACACAGATAAATGGCATATTCAATGGATTTACAGGGTGCGCCAGAAAAACTTACTTATTTGAAAAAACTCCCAAGAGATGAGTTTCTGGGGTAGAGGGGGGATATGTAGTTCTACTGGTGGGGGCAGTCCTCAAGTTTGTTTCTCTAGTCAGTTGCCATCATGCTCTAGTCTAGAGCACAGAGGGCCTTCGCCGTCTAGAGCGTCTTCTCTAATGGTCGCTCACCTGTTGCTACGCAATGTGCCTTCCGCGCTAGCTTTGAAATTTCTCCTCACAAACACATTCCTAGCCGTAATTCGATTCGCACACTGCTCTGGGAATTTCTGACACCACTTTTCGACGAATTCTCCATCAAGATCTTCCATTTCATCCCTATGAATTGGCTGTTGTGCAAGAATGAACTGAACGCGATTTTGTTGCCCGACAAAATGCATGTGAAATGCTGCTTGACAACCTGCCTGAAGACGCGGTCCTTTTTTTGCAGTGACGAGGCTCACTTTGAAATCCCTGGTGTATGTCGATCGACCTCGGACCACAGCTCACCTGAAGAACAACATTCGCGACGCCGTTGCCAACATACCGATTGATATGCAGCAAAGAGTAGACACGAACTTAAAAAATCGACTTACTCAGCGTATACTCAATGGGGGTCGCCATTTAACCGATGTTATTTTCAAAACTGTAGGAAAAAAGGGGGTATTGTATTCTCAAATAACGAATGGCTGAAGTACTTTTTTTATTGACCTATCAAATAATTCTCTGGCCCACCCTGTATATTTGAATGAAAATATCCTAAATCGAAAATATCCTAAAATAGTAGGTGATCTTATTATATAGTAAAGAAAATCAAACACTTAAGTTTTAATGTCAAAACAATCGCTTCGAGGTGCTCTAATGCAATACCTACTTGTAAGGAATTTAATCTCTAAATCAAAGGTCAACCTTGAAGAGCGCCGACTCAGATATACTCTTTTATTATGAGTTGAGATAATAGTTTTTAAGTTAAACATATGGCCAGAAATAATGAAGATGAAAACAACTTTATATTCTTTCTATTATTTAATATACTAATAAAAATGTGTTTCAACAAAACTTTTTTCATATAACTTAATCTAACCTTTATAACTCTTTTTTTAATATTAATGAAATAAATTAATATGAATTAAATATAGCCAGGAATAATCAATACAAAATCAACTTTATATTCCTTCTATTATTTAATTAATATATTATTTAATTTCTATTATTCTTTCTGTAATTTAATTTCTATTAATTAATTCTAATTCAGCTTTATATTTCTTTTTTGTAACCCATTAATAAAAGTTTAAAAAAAACTGTTTTCATAAAACTTTCTCTAATCTTTATAACTCTTTTTTTTTTTCTTTTGTAGATGATAGAAAATTAACATGATGACACAAGAAACCTGTTTCTTCTGCTTATCGGCAAATATCTTGGATTTAAAAAAAATATTTGTTGTAAATTTCATTAATGTGTTTAATAAATCTATCCTTCATATATATACCTATCTCTCTCTCCCTTTAACACACTCATTTGACCAAGCATTATTATTTTGCTTCGAAGAGTCAATGTTATTAGAATATAAAAAAATGTTGTACAAAATGGTTGAAATTACACTGAAGAAAAGAGCTTTGAAAATATTCTTAATGTTGACAAGGGGCTGCGGCGGCCTGGTGGTAAGGTCTCGGCTTCAGAAGTGGTGGGTTTCAGGTTCGAGAGTCGATTCCACAGAAGAACCGTCGTGTGAGGGGGGTCTCTTGCACTCTCTCCAAACGTCCTCCTGCTAGTGTGGTGTGGTGTGGAAAGGGGGTGCCACTTCAGGTATCGTCCTCGTCATCTGACCGTTGTTCAAAATGACGAAGTGCGCCCCAAAAAAGCCCTAGTGTTGCTTTACAACGGGACATTAATATAACTAAACTAAACGATGTTGATAACGCTGTAGTCCAAACTTCTACACCAACCAAAACACATTTGAAAGGGTCTCGAAACTGCAATCCTCCGATTTAGAAGCCAACAGAACTTTTTGTGACCAGCCCTGCCCATTTAGGTGTAGAATCTTGCCATATGCTTTGAGGACCGCGGTGGTCTGATGGTGTGCCTCGCATTCAGAAACGGCGGAATTCAGGTTCGGGACCCCATTCCACCGTAGAACCGTTGCTCAAGCGGATCAGGAGCATGCTAAATACGTCGGGCACAAAGTTTTCCAGCTGGTGTGGTGTGGTAATTTAGATAGGGGGTGCCAGCTCAGGTGTCGTCCTCATCATCTGACCGCGGTTCAAAATGGCGAGGTCCATCCCTAGCGTTGCTTCAAAACGGGACGTTAATATAACTGTTGTTGTTACTTATGACACTTTATAAGCCTGCCATCAGAAGGCTGTCAGCTATTTAGGCCTGAATGAGCGTCCCTTGTTTTTTCAGTAGCGCCAATTAGAGCCAAGAGTACGACATAGTTACTTCACGCTTCACAATCGCTTGCACAGATCCTTTTTACAGGGGGGCACATTCACACTACTCGTAGATAGAACACAGAAGAACAACCATGCCTAACCAGGACTCGAACCTGGGACGCCCAGATCATTGGGAAGTCACGTTACCCCTATGCCAGGACGGCGACATAACTAAACTATAGTTGCCATCTGGTTTAAATTATATCTCTTATATAGAGAATTAACTCCTAATTTTTATGAAAGATAGACTGAAAAATATTTGAATTGAAGTATTATATTCTTTTGTTAAAAACTCCTTTACATACAGGCTGAGCACACGTGAAATTCTTCAGTGTCAAACCTTAAATCTTATTCAGTCTGTGTATTTTGAAAATGAGAGGTAGTGTTAGGTGAGCTGCTGACCTTTTTATCTGAAAATTCAAATTTTTAACAGCCATGTGAAAATTTTCCTCGTATTATTTCGGAATGGACGTGGAATACTCTCAGTTAAATATTAAGGTATCTAACTAAGTTCGAAAGAAAAAATTTCAAAAATTTGATTTTTTAAAAACCATTTATAGTTTTTAGATGTATTGTCAGTTATAAACACTCTAAATACAAAAACAATTATTTGGGAACATAAATTTTGAGAAATGGGAAGATTTATAGTAAGTTCTAATGGAATTTAATCCAAACGGCTTACACTCTACAAGATATTGTAATGCAGCGATCCTTTTTTTCTTCGTTCACAAGCTGTAGAATATAATGATGAATGAAATGAACCAAAATATAAGAAAAATGCTGAGATGCAAAGAAGTGATGGGTAAAAATCTGTTTACATATGCATTTTTATCGTAACTTTACAGCTTAATTTTTCTAAAAACACCTATAAATGAAAAAGTATTTCACCAAACACTAAAACTTTGGGTTCATTTCATTGCTCGTATTATTTAAAACTGGCGCTGAAATCTTTATGCAAACAACACCATTAATTTTTGAGATATCATGTTAACGACGGGGAATTTTTATGAACATTAAAGTTTGAGAAAGTTGAAGCGAAAGACACATTTTAGCTGAAAAAATATGTGGCCCTGGATGATAGGTCAGGCCTTTCCTTTCCTAGAGAAAGTAAACCGTTTTGGAAAGTGGAAAGTTTGAACTATAAAAAATAACAATTTATTAAAAATTCGCCAATGTGATCTATAACCAGTGTTTTAACGTAGTCGGATACCTTAAGTTGCAGACCACACAGGCAGTAAGGAAATAAATGGTATCCAACGAAAATGGTTCTGCCAGGCAGAAATTGAAAGAGTTGGATAACGCGTTCTTATTTAAAAACCTAAAATATGCTTAAAAAATACTATTACTATGGCATAAAAATCTCGAAAATATTTGCACACACACATTCATTTACATATGCATACACATATTCATGTGATTATCAGGCTTGGAGTGATTCCAGACATAGATTGACCTGAAATTGGTATATTGTTTTTAAGTGGTGGACAAAAAGTTGTAAAAGAGCACTTTTAAATAATAATATTCCTTTTTTTATATAAATCAGTCAATTCTAAAGATTGATTGAGGAAACTTTGCTTAAAATATTAGTAAAAATATTTTGTTAAATAGGACTCACAGAGAAGAGTATGAAAAAATCGGACAATTATTCATCAATGCAGTTTTTGACACAAGTTACATAAAATGTAATTATTATCATGATTATTTTAATTATTTACACCAACTTAACAGTACTAAACAATATGTATGCCAATTAATAATGGTTTACAAGTTAGCATTTGGTCTGGATTTGAGTATGTATCCTGTATAAATTCAAACATGTTTACCATAAACAAAAAGCTGATTTATTGAATTAATGATATAAATATTGCATACGATCATATAAACCTTTGCCTTGCATTTATTAAAAAAAAACATGACGTTTAATATTTAATTATTATCATCGAATCACGTGCTGAAAGTTAAATTTTTTTCTATTTAATTTGCAGTTATAGTTGATTTATTTTATAATCTGAACTTCTGTCAGTATGATGGGAACACTTGAATGAAAGTTATTTTTCCCATTGCTCGTTTAGCATTTTTCCTTTGTTGGTCACATTTTATTGTTTGTCCTAAATATATTGTTGTAAAATATGGTTAAAATATTTCTTTAAAAATTCGTTAAAAATAGAAACTTAATTTATATGTTAAAATACTGGTACTATTTGAAAGCTATTTTTTTTATCTTTAACTTGATGTAAAAATCATTTTTGTGTGATAATATTTGCGAAAGTTATAGCGGAAAAACATTGAAAACTTGCTTGATTTTTAATTAATTCAAATTCTTATTAAAAATTCGAAAAAGGGCTGCGAGGTGCACATTCCCGACTCCAAAGTATACATGTGCCAAATTTTTCAGCTGTAGATCCAACGGTCTGGCCTATAGAGCGCCAACACACACACATTGAGTTTTATTATAAGTGTAGATTATTTCTTGAGTGAAAAAATTGATCAGCCGTAGATTAATTCCGATTTTTTTTTTTTGTCTTTGTGATGGAATGGTCTAATCCTATTTAGGTTTAACAGGGTTTTTAAAAATTTTATTTGACATTTTTTTAATAGTTTTCCAAATTTAAGTATATTGACGTTTTTTCTTTATTTTGCCATGTTTCTTTCCAACGTTTAAATAAGATCAGCTGTGAAAAAGAAAAATTCAGGGTCGCCAAAAGAAGCAATGTATAGCTAATTATGGAATGCCTGATCTATCTTGTGAAATTGTGGCAAACGTAAATCAATCTCTTTCTACCTACTGAGTGTAAACCCGGCATTAATCCTTCCTGTGAAGTCTTTTGATATCATCGACCAATCTGCTTTTATCTGCATTTCTGCTTTTAATTTAAAGTAAAACATTTGATGGGTTTTACTTTAAATTAAAAGCAGATGAAAGCAGATTAGTTTGTTGTAGCTCCATGTAGTTTTACTATGATTAAAACATTAAAGTAAAACTACATGATGGCATAATCTCAATACAAATGAATTATTTTAATTAATTAATCTGGATGCTAGTAATTAATTAATTTTATAATAAGTTGCTCATTTTAATAAGTATTTCTAAGTCGTTGTTTTAATTTTTTGATCAAACAAATAATAAAAAAGGTTTACAAAAAATATCGTTTGAAACTTGCTTTAATTTTAACAACTCATTTTTATATGACTTTTAACGTTGATTCCGAAAAAGAAATTCTTTCTACTATCATATATTTAGGATTGTTTTTTTCATCTCATAAAAAAATTTACACCTGTATAATACCGAAGTGCATGGCAAAAAATTGCTCATATTAAGCCGAGGTTAGACGGCCTGCACCCGTCTGCAGACGAGCCACGTGCCTCCCTTTGACCTCTCTTGCGGTTTTCTGGTCTTCTCTGATGCCCGTTGACTCTACCGACAATTTGTCGGTAAAACTGCCCAGGTATCAAAGAGTTCAAGAGGGGTCGAAGGGGAAACGCATCCTCATGGCTATGGGGGAGTGTGGTCCCCCAGTGGGTCGGAGGGCTGATTTATAACCAAATTTGTGAGGCGGCCGATCGTGTAACATCGGATTTAGAATGGTTTACATTTGAATGCAGCCTACGGTGATAGGTAAAGCCGAGGTTATAAGACCGTTCGCTTCACAGATTTAGTCATAAATAAGCCCTCCGACCCACCAGGGGACCACACTCCCCCATAGCCATGAGGATGCGTTTCCCCTTCGACCCCTCTTGGACTGTTTGATACCTGGGCAGTTTTACCGACAAATTGTTGGTAGAGTGAACGGGCATCAGAGAAGACCAGAAAACCGCAAGAGGGGTCAAAGGGAGGCACGTGGCTCGTCTGCAGACGGGTGCAGGCCGTCTAACCTTGGCTTAATACAGAGTAAAAGAGAATTCTGGCGCAAAATGTCCTCAGTTGACCCCGGCTGAAATGGATGACATTGAAACCCCTTCCCTGTAATCCACCCCTCCCACCCTCCCCAATACCTTCGAAGACAGATAAAGCTTATCGTTCTTTTCGGACTTCGAAGATTTTTCGAGCTTTTTTTTCGGTTTTTAGAATAATATAACATTGGAATATAATTGAAGAAAATAATTAGAGCTTACAATTATTATTTTTTAATTAAATGAAAGAAATAACATTTCGTGATACAAATTAAGGATTTCTTTTTTCTTTTTTTTATAAGGGGAAAATCGCCACCTTTTCTTAAATAATATTGGAATCAAGATTTTATGTGCTGAACTCTTGAATGTTTAAAATTACAACTATAAATTGGAATTTAGAGGAATTATATCATTATTTTTTTAAGAAATTATATTTCAGTAATAATATATTAACGCATCAAAGGCGGAGGATCTTGACGAAAGTATGCTAGGCAACGCGGATCAAATCGTAGCACTGCGGCTCCCGCCTTAAGTGAGTTTATGATATAGCAATAGCCAAATTTTAGTCTAAACCGCATAACACTGGTGAATATATTTAATATACGAACTTGAAATTTTTGGCGGTTACTCCTGGGTTCGAATAAACATGGTATCTTAGACAGTTTTTTAGAAATTATTCATTACTAATAATCTCTAATACCCATTCTTTTGTTAAAATTATATAAAATGTGCTTCTTTTGATACAGTATACTTTCAGTAATGTAGTGCGTGTCTATTTTAAAAGATATCCAAATTAACAAAAACTCCACCACAGCTTCATTTAAAAAATTGCTTCTAAATAAATAACTTTTTCGGTTTTTGGAACTTGCAATTATTTCTGCATTAAATTTCTCGCAAAGAAGTTAACAATTATTTTATTTCATTAACTAATTATTTCTTTTAGAAACTTAAAAATTTGTCGAAAGTTTCTGATTGTGGGATTTACAAGTCTAGCTTAAATAATTACATGAATAATCGAAGAATATTCCAGATGTAATGCTTATATTAGTCAAGACAAATGGAGACTACTTCTCAAAGGTCGTGATAAAAGAGTTGTATTTATCTGGTTGCACATAGTAGTTCTCCACGTCATTGAATATTTTATCGTAAAAGTTGAGTGAATCTTCGTCATTGCAGACTTTTGAATCTAGATCATTCTAATTACCAAGAATTCTTAATCAATCCGTTTAAGAAATTTTTTTAAATCTGGAATTCTCCGTCCATTGACTGATTTCTGCTTACACTTCGATATCGCTTGTTTATTTTATCTTTTGGGTCTGAATCATTTGGCAAGGATGCCATTTTAATCTCTTATCCTCATGCAATTTTGGGGAATAGTCAATACGAGTCGCAGGAAATCTAGTTTGTTTTTCATCATCAACCTTAATGCCATTTCCACCTCAAACACGTTACAAGAAATTCTTAAGAAAATTCAGCCCTAATCAAATGCGGGCACATGGAAATTTATCCGTGATATATTGTTTAGATAAAAATATCTTATTGGCTGTTGGATTACTTAAATAAATAGACTTACGTATTGAAAAGCCATCATTCTGCATCTTTCCTTTGATTGCATTCTCAATATTAAATCAATTGAATATGTGGTACTTTGCAATTATATCGCCAAGCAGACTTTTTGGCGACAAAATGGCCTCGACTTTCTTTAAAAAAATGCGGCGACAAAAGGTTACCGAAGGCGATATTCCGTTTTCCGTTGGTTGCATCATTATTGGCGACTTTTCAACCTCGCCGGTATCATGGAAAAGTACAGATGATGCTTTCAAAAATCCAGAGTTGTCTCTAAATTCTGAAGTTCTCGCACTTGCTGATTTCGATGACCTAAACATTGATGGATTTTGATAACTTGAAACCACAGACGCTAAATTAATCTGATGCGCTCTAAAGTAGAGTGAACTAAATTTATTTGCATTTCGAATTTATCTTTATGCTTATTTTATTCATATAGACGTGACCAGTGATTTCTTTTTGTCTTTGCGTATTTTCTAAATGGTATTACATTAGCATTCAAATTTTGAAACTGAAAAAATATTCTTTGCAGTTAAGTTTTTATTTATTTAAGGTATCCGACTATGTTCGAAGGAAAATTTTTGAAAAATTGGATTTTTTAAAAAACTATTTAAAACCATGGTTTCTAGATGTATTGTCAATTATAATACAAAAGACTATTAATGCAACAAAAATATTTGGAAATATCATATATTTTGAGAAATAGGAAATAGTGTAATACATTTTAATGAAATTTAAACAAAGCGATTAGCACTCTACACAAAATTGTAATGCAGCAATCCTATTTTTCTTTGTGCACAAGTTATAGAATAAAATGATGAATGAAATGAACCAAAATCTAAGAAACATCTAAATGTAAAGAAGTTATGGGTAAAAATATACGTATATATTCCTTTTATCCCATAAATTTACAACTTGATTTTTCTAAAAACACCTATAAATGAAAAAGTATTTCACCCACAATAAAAATTTTGGTTCATTTCATTGCTCGTATAATTTAAAACACGAGCTAACATTTTAAAGTAAATACCTCAATTAGATTTCGAGATATGTTAACGGCGGAGAATTTTTATGAAAATTAAAGTTTTGAGAAAATCGAAATGAAAGAGAAATTTCAGCTGAAAAAATATATGATCCTGGTTGATAGGACATGACTTCCTTTTTCTAGAAAAAATAAACTGTTTTGGTAAGAGGAAAGTCTGAACTACAATAAATAACAATATAAAAATCATTCGCCAATGTGGTTGATAACCATTGTTTTTAATGTAGTCGGATACCTTAAGTTTTTTTTAAAAAACTTCTGGGCGTAGCATATCTGACATGTCATTTTGTACTGACTCTTAGTTTTGTCTTTCATCTACGTACAAACCCTTTCGTACTATAGATTTTTTTTTCATTTGCTTTCATTCATAATTATATTGCTTTTCTAGTAATATAGATAGTAATATCCAAGTTTTGGCCTTTTTCTCTGTATCACCCATTCTTCCAAGAGATGTAGAAAAAAAATCTATTCTTTACCAACATTTTATAAAGATTTATGAAGACTAAATCATGAAACAAAATAATTAAAAAAACTGTTCGGATTTTCATAAATATCCACGCTTGCACCGAGATATAAACGCTAAAATTAATACTTTAAAATTTGAGCAGTCTTCTTCCAAGCTCTACATCTGCCAATTCTCAAAAGGATTAAAAATAAAAGGGAAAATTTAAAAAGGATTATCTTTTTAGTTAGCTGAAGAAATCTAGAATCAACATGTTATTTGGATTATAGTCTTAAGGTATACGTTCCACGGAAGTTTTTGAAAAATTGGATTTAAAAAAACACTACTAATGGTTTTTAGATGTATGTCACCTAAAAACATTATAAATACAAAAAGGAATATTTGAAAAATATTATATTTTGAGAAATGAGAAAATATGTAGTAAATTTTAACGAAATTTATTCAAAACGGTTAACACTCTACACAAAATTGTAACTCAGCTGCCCTATTTTTATTTGTATACAAGTTATACAATATAATCATTCATGAAATGAACCAAAATCTAAGAAAAGTTTTGAGATTAAAAGAAGTGATGGGTAAAAATATACTTACATAAGCATTTCTTCTCTGAATTTACTACTTTCTAAAAACACCTATAAAACTAAAAGCATTTCACCAGCAACAAAAATTTTGTTTCATTTCATTGTCCGTCTCATTTGAAATACACGCTGACATTTTTATGTAAGTACCTCTATTAGTTTTTGAGATATCATGTTAACGGTGGAGAATGTTTATGAAAATTAAAGTTTTGAGAAAATGGATGACAAATTTTAACTGAAAAATATGTTTCGCTTAAAATTTCCTTGGATGATTGGTTAGGCCTTCTTTTTCCCAGAAAAGATAAACTGCCTTTAGTTTTAAAAAGGAGTTTTAGCTGCAAATAAATAACAAAACAAAAAAAAATCGCCAACGCTATCAATAACCAGTGTTTTTAACGTAGTCAGATACCTCAACATCTCATAATTTATAAGGGATATTTATAAATATAGCAAATAACAAGTGCTTATACACTTGGAAATTTTCAATAAGCTAACAAAGTTTCCATTTGCAAAATTTAAAAAAATAAAAAGCAAAATTTTTCAGGCGAATTTTAGGCTGTTATTGTCTTATGAGCAATATTTTATACTCTAGTTACTAAACTAATTATTAATTTTCTTTAAATAATCGGTTTTGAAAAACACACTGGAATTTAATTCATTGGAAAGAGAAGGAGTTAAGGTATCCGACAACGTTTAAAACACTGGTTGTCAACCACACTGGCGATTTTTTGAAAATTCTTATTATTTCTTGTAGTTTATATTTTAATCTTCCCAAAACAGTTTATCTTTTCTAAGAAAAGGAAGGCCTCACCTATCATCCAGGGTCACATGTTTGTCAGCTAAAATTTGTCTTTAGCTTTAATTTTATCTAAACTTTAATTTTCATAAATATTCTCACCGTTCACATGATATCCCCAAAAGTAATAGAGGTATTTGCATAAAAAATTTCAGCTCGTGTTTTAAATAATATGGGCAATGAAACGAAGCAAAAGTTTTATTTTCGGAGAAATACTTTTTCCTTTATAGGTGTTTCTAGGAAAACTAAGTTGTAAATTTATGGAAAAAATGCATATATACGTATATTTTTAACCATCACTTCTTTTTAACCATCTGGAAATTTTTCTTAGATTTTGGTTCATTTCATTCATCATTGTATTCTCTAAATTGTGTGCAAAGAAAAATAGGATAGCTGCTTTACAATTTTGTGCAGAGTGCTAATCGCTTTGGTTAAATTCCATTAAAAGGGTTTACAAATTTTCCCATTCCTCAAAATCTATTATATTTTCAAATATTGTCTTTGTATTTATAGTGTTTTTAATTGACAATACATCCATAAATAGTTTTTAAATAATCCAATTTTTAAAAAAAAATTTCTTCGTACGTATTCGGATACCTTAATGCGTATCAAATGCATAATTAATGCATAAATATTTAGCTGATTTATTCCAAAACCACATTCATTGTTTTAATAACCATGTGGAAAAGAACAAAATCCTATTACTTCTAACAATCAAAATTGTTTTTATCCCGCCACAAATAGAAAACTGTTTTGAATTCCGACTCAACTAAAATTTCTTTTTCTTAATATATATTTCGCTACATTCAAATGCTCTTTTTTATTTTATCACAAGTTAGTACCCGGTGCCGGGCCGCGGTGGCCCGGTGGTAAGGTCTCGGCTTCGGAACCAGAGGATATCAGGTTCGAGACTCGATTCCACAGAAGAACCGTCGTGTGAGGGGGTCTCTTGCACGTTAAATCTGTCAGGCCAAACGTCCTCCTGGTGGTGTGGTGTGGAGTGGAGAGAGGGGTGCCAGGTCAGGTGTCGTCCTCGTCATCTGACCGTGGTTCCAAATGACGAGGTCCGTCCTAAAATAGCCTCGTGTTGCTTTAAAACGGGACGTTAATATAACTAAACTAAACTAGTACCCGGTGCGTTGCTGCCACCGAAAAAATATTAAATGCAATTAATTAATAATTTGGCATTATTAATTCATTGCATTTTGTTCAATAGCTATACAATATTAAACTTTAACTTGGATTTATCATTTCTATTGTCTCTCCGACATTTTATTTATAGATTAATGCTTGGTAAATAGATGCGGTTGAGATTAGAATTTTAATTTTTTATTTTATATAATTGTACTACACCTATAACCATCCCGTAGATGTAAACAATAGGAGACCATATTACATCGCAATCGAAAAAAAAATTGATGGCATAAGAGGCATACAGACCAACATGCATTTTTCTTTATATAGATGAATATTTGCGAATAGAACTTTCCTAGAAATAGTTTTATAAATAAATTTTTAATACCACAAGGGGAATTTTCCTCGCATCTATTAAAGCAGTATTCAACTCTTTTAAAGCAACTTACTTTTTTAAAAAGAGTAAAGCCGTATTTTAAAGCAGCTTTCATAAGTTGCGCTATTTTTCAATATCTCCCAACTACTTGGAATCGCCTTTGTTCTTAACCCTGTCTTCATCCATTGCTCTCATTCAGGGATAATTGACCAATAGAATAATTGAAGGATATAGGGTGATATAAAGACAATTTTCTAGGGCATAAGCTTGTGAAGACTACTTTAACTCCTTGTTGGAGGTATTATCAAGTTGTAAGGCCCATCCAGCCAATAAATTTGCCCCGGTGTAGAATGAAGAAATCGCCCGCTCTTAGCTTCGTTGACTGACAATATTTTTCAACAATCCATAAAAGTTTTATTCGCGACGTGTGGAAATTTTATTCAGAAAGACGAAAACATAGGAATGCTGCTGGAACTAGATATTTTTCTAGCGTTATATCGCAGTCAATTAAGGCATAAAATTTATTAAAAGGACAAATTAAATTTTACAACATAATTTCATATATATATATATATATATATATATATATATATATATATATATATATATATATATATATATATATATATATATATAACAAATATTTGATCTTTACAAAAATAAAAAGCTTATTTTCAACAACAACAAATTTACAAACAACAATTTTTGAAAAATTTAGGAGCTACAAAAACATTAAAATTAAAATTTCTCAAGCTTTTTGGGGGGTGAGGTGGGGAATATGAGCTGTTCGCGTTAAATCACACAGACTGTAACAGTTCTTAAATTTCTAGAAAAAAATCTACAATTTGAGTATTATAAATATAAACTCGCCATGCATAACAAAAACTTGTTACACAGAAGATGCATTGCTTATACTGCGTATCTACACATAATGAGATTAATATTATGCAATATCTAGAATGAAGACACTCATAATTAAAATAATTCACTAGATTTAATACTTGTCCTCCCCGATGAATTAAAATACTATTTGCAGAAAAAGAAAGAGTAATAATAAGGTAATAATAATAATAAAAAAACATAACTTTTCAGGCGAATTTAAAGCCATTACTGTCTTATAAGTGATATTTTATACTCTAGTTACTAAACT
This sequence comes from Argiope trifasciata, assembly GCA_026543055.1. Classification (NCBI taxonomy): domain Eukaryota; kingdom Metazoa; phylum Arthropoda; class Arachnida; order Araneae; family Araneidae; genus Argiope; species Argiope trifasciata. The sequence goes on along the minus strand of JAPMOQ010015762.1, from coordinate 1,640,711 downwards.
AATTACTAATTTTCTTTAAATAATCGTTTAAAAAACACTGAAATTTAATTTATTGGAAAAAGAGTTAATGCGTATCAAATACATGATAATCTAGTTCGGGGGAAGGGATCTAACTAATTGAAAGTAATAGTACAGCAGAGAAAAGATTGAATCAGTGGTGTTATTGTCATTTTTTTGGTTTTAATGAATATTAGCACTCCAAAGACTGAGTGCACTTAAGGTATCCGATTACATTAAAAGCATTGGTTATCGACCACATTGGTAAATTATCATTTCTTGAAGTTCATACTTTTCTTTTTTCAAAACATTTTATCTTTTCTAGGAAAAGGAAGATATCCTCCAGGGGAATTTTGAGCAAATCCTTTTTTTCTGCTAAAATTTGTTTTTGAATTCACTTTTCACAAAATTTCACCACAGTTAACATAATATCTCAAAAACTAATAAAGGTATTTACATAAAAGTTTCAGAGTGTGTTTTAAATGAATGTGGGCAATGAAATGAACCAAAACTTTTATTGTGGGTGAAATACCTTTTCATTTATATGTGCTATTAGAAAAATTAAACTGGGAATTTAGGGAAAAAATGCATACATACGCATATTTTTACCCATAATTTCTTTGCATATCAAGATTTTCTTAGATTTTGGTTCATTTCATTCATCATTCCATTCTATAACTTGTACGCAAAGAAAAATAGGATTTCTGCATTACAGTTTTGTGTAGAATGTTCACCATTTTAGTTGAATTGCATTAAAATTTGCTGCACATTTTCTCCTTTCTCAAAATAAGTTATATTTTCAAATAATGGTTTTTGTATTTATAATATTTAGAATTCACCATACATCTAAAAACCACAAATAGTTTTTGAAAAATCCAATTTTTCCAAAATTTACCTTCGAACGTAGTCGGATACCTTAATAAAAACACCATTTAGCTAACCGTAATTCTTCCTCTATTGTGTATGTGACAATAGGCTATATGGCGATTTTCTAACCTCTTGATGCCTACTACCATCTTAAATTTGTCAGTCGAATTTGGCAACAGCCTGTCTATAACGGAACGAAAGATATTCGGATTAGCGTAAAATTACTTATCTCTCAAAGTATTTTCCGTTTTAATAGCAAATCGAAATTTGAAAAGTTGCAAATGCACTAACTACTATTAGGTACTCATCAGTAAGATTATCAATCATAAAATCATTCCATAATTAGCATAAAATGTGAATAGATGTTCAATTAACTGTCATGAACATTTTCATTTTAACTTAATTTTTTAATTAACTAATAGCATGAAATTTGTTAATCTGAAAATCGTATGCTATTTCCCTCCTAAATAGCATCTTATAAATATATAAATAAATACCTTTTAACATACGTATAATATTTATTAATAAAACCCGTTTTAATGCAGTGAAAAAAATTATACTCATGACAGCCTAAATTGCAAAAGAAAAAAGTATTGAGAAAAATACACACATACACACAAACAGCGAGTATGGTCTTCCCAAAACTTTTTCGCTTAATTTTCAATGACGATGATATTTCTAGGGAATGCTTTACATAACGTTGGCGTGCAGTAGTTAAGAAATAATAACTTTCAGCTCTAATTTAGCATTCTATAGTGTAATTCATTGGCGAGTGTTTCGGTGTTTAATCCCTGGCATGCTTTAAAAGTATCCAAAAATCGTATTTGGATTTCAGACTCATTCTTCCCAAGCGATTGAAGGAAAAAAAATCGACATAAAACTTTGCGTAAAAATCGCAAAAATAATGAAAAAAATTTGATATATCTTAAATCATTCGTCTTTGAATTATCGCGTTTCATATTTCTGAAAGAACAGATAGACAGACAATCAACCCTTTGCTCAAAATTTGACAAGTGTTTAGTCTATAAGAGTTAAATCAGTCTATTATATTTGTCTAAATCTCTTCGCTTTGTAGTTGTGTATTCTTACATTCGAACAGCTCGATAGAGAAGCCTTCTCCTGAACGGATTTGGCTCAAAAATTGGTAAAAATCAACAAATTTCGTTTTAGGCATGTATAACAAATTTCATTTGTCTATCTTAAAAGCGTTTTTGAATTATGTTTGTCACAGACAGAGCGACAGACGAGCATTTTTCAAAAAAATCATTTTTCGAACTCAAAGAGTTCTAAAAAGTGTAGATTCGGAGAAAATTTTCAGTTCTAATTTTTCGACGATTATTATACTTTATATTTCATTAACAAGAAAATTAAAACTACACATTTAAATGTAAAATAATACATATTTTGTCAAACTGGCTCTTTTGATTTTATTTAGGTAACCGACAACGTTCGAAGAAAAAATTTTGAAAAATGGAACTTTAAAAAACTATTTATGGTTTTTAAATGTATTTTCAATTATAAACACTATAAATATAAAAAAAAGATTTGAAAATATAATATATTTTCAGAAATATGAAAATGTATAATAAATTTTATTGGAATTTAAACCAAACGGTTAACACTCTACACAGAAGGGTAATGCAGAAATCCTATTTTTCTTTGCACATAAGTTATCTATACTTATAATAAAGCTCAATGTGTGTGAGTTGGCGCTCTACAGGCCAGACCGTTGGATCTACAGCTATCAAATTTGGTACATGTATACCTTGGAGGTCGGGAATGTGCACCTCGGAGCCCCTTTTTTCGAATTTTTAATTAGAATTTGAATTAATTAAAATTTAAGCGAAATTTCGACGTTTTTCCGCTATAACTTCCGAAAATACTATGGTACAAACACGATATTTGCATCAAGTTAAAGACAAAAAAAAATTAGATTTCTAATTGTATCAGTGTTTTAACACATAGCTTAAGCTTCTATTTTAACGAATTTTTAAAGAAATATTTTAACCATGTTTTTTTATCACGTGACTGGATAAAATAAAAGAAAACAATGCCAGAAGTACAAATAAAAAAAAAAAACTATCATCGCAAATCAAATCTAAAGAAATGCAACTTTTAGCACGTAACTGGATAAAATAAAAGAAACAAAAAATGTGATATTTTCTAAAAAAATAAACGCAGAGCAAATGATTCTATGATCATTTGCAATATTTAAATCATTAATTCAATAAATTATCTTTGTTTATACAGGATTGAATTTATACAGGACATGCTTTCAAATTCCGGTCCAATGGCTAATTTGTAAAATATTATTAATAGGCATGTATATTGTTTAATACTATTAATTTGATCTAAATGAAGTAAATAATTACATTTTATGTAGCTTGAGTCAAACAATGCATTTATGAATAATGAGTTTTAGATTTCTTTATACTTTGTTCTGTGAGACATATTTTACAAAATATTTTTATTAATATTTTAAATAAAATTTGCTGCATAAATCAGTCTTCTAAATCAATAATTAAAACTGATTTATAAAATTAAAGAATATTATTAGATAAACGTGTTCTTTTACAACTTTATGTCTATCATCTTAAAGAAAATATTAATTCCAGGCAAATCAATGCCCGGAATTACTTCAAGGCTAATGAATATGTGATTTAATTGAAAATTTTAGAACGCATTACTCATGGCGAACCAGCTGGTCGCCAAAGGAGGCTAGTAGAATATAAAGATGATTGAAATGAACCAAAATCTAACCAAAATCTAGAGATACAAAGAAGTTATGGTTAAAAATATACGTATATATGCATTTTTTCCATACATTCACAAATTATTTTTCTGAAAACACCTATAAATGAAAAAGCAGTTCACCAATAATAAAAATTTTGGTTCATTTCATTGCCCATACTATTTAAAACACAGGCTGAAATGTTTATGTAAATACCTCTCATAGATTTTGAGATATCAAGTTAACGGAAGGAGAATTTTCATGAAAATTAAAGTTTTGAAAAAGATAACTTGAAGATAAATTTTAACTGAAAAATACGTGATCCTGGATGATAGGTCAGGCCTTCCTTTTCTAAGAAAAGCTGAACTGTTTTGGGAAGAAAAATGTCTGAACTACAAGAAATAATACTTTTTTAAAAAAAATCCCCAATTTGATCGAAAAACAGTGTTTTTAACGCAGTCGGATACCTTAAATATTTTTAAAAGTTAACTTATGACTTTTTTTTTTTTTTTTTTTTTTTTTTTTTTTGGCTATTCAAACTTCTACATGTTATATATTTTTGGTGTTGGATGACATGACTGATGGATAACGATGTGAAAATTGAAAAATTGACTGAGCAAAATGCCCCAGTTTCCTTAATGAGAGCAAAAGTATCTTAGAATCCTTAAAAATCAGTCACTTACGATTCTACAATTGTGATCCTTGAACTACATACCGTTCTCCGGTCCATTCATTGTCAATTACGCCGATCTGGGTCTCGAGTCGGAGTGGAATTGCATTGAATGAGGAAGCTGATCGACGCGCGAAATGTGTCAATGTTAGCACGGAGAATATCAAAATGTAGCAACGAAAGATCCCGTTGTCAAAAACCATAAAGAAAGGGAAGATGAACAATCTTTTAGCAATAATATTCTTTCCTTTTTGTTGGATAGCAGTTTTCCAAAGCATTTTTGCTTCCTCAAGTACATAGTGTTGCAATCATCAAAGGATGTCTACGGATTTTTGAAAAATGAATTTAAAATGATTTGTTTTGTTCAAAAAATAAATAAATAAATAAAAGGAGGGGCCGAAAAGACGAGATATCTCGTCGGTAGCGTTGAAAGTTCGTTCTTTCTTTTTTGAATTTTTGAATCGAATTCTTTTCTCAATGATGGGCCTCGGTGGCCTGATGGTAAGGTCTCGGCTTCGAAACCGGAAGGTTGTGGGTTCGAGACTCAATTCCATAACAGAACCACCGTGTAAGCGGGTCTGGTGCACGTTAACCCATTTATGCCTACTGTTCCATTTTTGGAACACCCCTCGCATAAAAGTTATTTTTATTAGATTTTTTTACCTAACACATAGAAATTTCACGCAAAAATTCCAATTTTTTTAACCTTAGGCATAAATGGGTTTAATCCGTCGGAGCCAAATGTCCTCCCCCTAGTGTGGAGAAGGGGCTACCAGTTCAGGTGTTGTCATCGTCATCTGACCGCGGTTCAAAATGATGAGATCTGCCCCAAATATCCCTAGTGTTGCTTCAAAACGGGACGTTAATATAACTAAACTAAAACAAACTTTGTTAAAAAAAAGGGGTTATTTTTGAATTGCACAAAGTAATAAAATACAATAAATACAAAATAACATAGGAAATACCATTGGCCTCCAGAGAGCTTTAAAGAATGGAAAGTGAGGATTTTAGAAGAAACTAAAATAAAATTTAATGCGGGTAAAGTTAGAACTAAAAAACGAGAAATTTATTCTAATAAAACTTTGAAACAAGAAATAAAGAATTTAAAAGAAAGATTCATTATTACTGTTATTGATAAATTGGCAAATAATTTATGCCCAATTTGTAAATTTTATTATAAAGAACTTTTAATTAAAGAATACAACTCTAATTCGACTTACAATTTCATTAGTACCGGGAAAAAGGAATTGAATAAAAGGGTGCTAGCATTCTCTAAAAAAAGTAAAATTAAAACTTACTCTTTAAGTTATTCCTATTTATTCCCAACGGTAAAATTTCATAAAAATCCAATAAAATTTAAATTCGTAACTCGTAGCACAGATAGTTACAATTACTATATAAGAAAACACTGGTTAAATACCTGAAAATTAAATCAAATTAAAGATGAAGAAAACTTTTTAATCAATAGTAACAAAGATATTTTAGACTTTCTGAAGGATAACAATATTAAAAAAAATAATACTTATGATTTTGAAAATTTATACACTAAACTTCCTCACGAAAAATTAATAGATGTCTGTATTATTATATACGAAGAATATTTAAATAAAAACATTATCACGAAAAATAATTGGCTAGAATTATGTAAATTTAACTTCAAAGAAAATTACGTTTTTAATGGTATTAACTTCTATAAACAAGTAAAGGGAATTCCAATGGGAACAGCTTTTTCGAGTGCGTTAGTTAATATCTTCTTACATCACTATGAACAAAACCTAATTAAACGTGACTCAATTAAAGGCTGGAAATATATAGATGATTTACTTCTGTTAAATTTAGATAATCTTAATGTAGTTATTAATTGTTACCCAAAACATTTATTTTTAACTGAAACAAATGAAGGTCAACATAAAGCTAATTATCTAGGTTTAAATTTAGAAATATTTAATGAAAAAACTTTAATAGGCATTTACGATAAAAGGGGAGATTTTAACTTTAAAATAATAAAACGCAGTAATGACCAATTTAAACTCTAAAATTTTCAAAAACTTAATATTTTCACAATTTAACAGAATTAAACAAAATGTAATAACAAAATTTTTTACATTAAATCCACTATAATCTGCTCAACACTTAAATACTAATGAATTTCCAAAAAACTTTTGCAATATCGAATAATGAATTAGAAAACAGTTATATAAATTCTAACTCAATTCTCAGTTTTACTCAATAGATGGCGTTCCAATAGTTCCTTTGATGACACTGCATATGACCAAACAAGGTAGGCGTATTTAACTATTAACGCGGTAAAATTAATTTTAGTATTGGGAAGTACACTTTACGACTATAGTTTTTTACTTTTTTTTTACGTTAGAAGGTGCTTTTTCAATTTGGTGAGTGTTCTTTCTGCCTTCTTATGTTGCTGATTTTGATTTTATGTTTTTGTGATGTCAGGTTTACTGTAATTTTTGGTTTGATACTGATTTAACTTATTATTGTATAAATTCTGTATTACAATATGTGATATGTAAGATTTTAATTTAGTTAGTGGTCTTTCTACTTTCTTATGCCGACAAACTTGATTTTATGGTCTCGTGTTTTTTCTGGTCTGTTGTGATTTTTTTGACTGACTATTGTATAAATTTTGTGAGTTTTTTTTCTTTCGTGATATTGATCTTATCTCCAAAACCTCAATATTGTTCTACGCTATTATTTATGTTCTTTGATTGTTATTTATATGTTATGGCTGTTATTTATATATTTGTTTATATATTTCAATATAAAATACGAAAAGTTGGTTAAAATATTAATTTTCAATCTATTGAGATTTAACTGAATAACTAAATTTAAGGCTCAAAACGCCCGCTCCCAATGCAATTCCGCCGCGAAATGGACCCGCACACAATGTGTTAATGACAGAAATAATATATATGTTTGTAACATTACTATAGCTACATGTATACAGTAAAAGCTCTTTATTCGCGGGGTATATGTTCCATAAATATGCCGCGAATACAGAAACCGTGAATACGGAATGGTCATTTATATGGGATTATAGGGGATACGTTCCTAGGTGACAAAGTAAAACAAATATATAAAAAAATCTATTTAATTGCAGTTTTTGAACATTTGGATTCATTATCTTAAGGCTTAGGCAATGGTTTGAAGAATTTTAATTTTATTTTGCTTGGCAGTTTTTAAAAGCTCCTTCCATTCAGACTGATTCGCAGCAGTCGCATTAGCAATTTGCCACTTAAAAATAAGACTTCGTTGCATAGACGGATCAATGTTCATAAAGAAATCGAAAGCTCATTTGCCATTCTTAAACCTTCAGGAAGATTTTTCAGATTAAATGTCACGCTTCCAGTGCTCGTTGAAGCCTCTTCTTCAATGGGTTGTGAATTTAACATTTTCTCCAAGTCGGTTTCAGTCAGAAGCAAATTCAAGCAATTCCTGAATGTCACTTGATTATATCTGTTCGAACCCATCTCGTCCTATTCCATGCGCGATTTCGGCTATGTTTGCATTTAACAACATACTTTAGACAAAGTTGTATAAGATCCGTTTTACTTTTTTTATTAGTCCATTTGGCGGCATTTACAAAGGATATAAGGCTGGATACCTATTGGAGTCCGTTTATCATTATGTATCTACTTATTAGATCCGCGAATAAAGAAATTTTTAGCTCGAATATAGGAATTAGGTCGCATTTTTTTAATCCGCGAATAGTGAAAATGCGAATGAAGGAAGCGCGAATAAGGAGCTTTTACTGTATTTAAAAATATTTTTTATAGCTGTAGTAACGTCGGGAACCAAGTCTTTGCAGCAAAGGTTATTATAATTCTGCTAACCTTTTAATGTTCGATTTACGTTCCAAAAGTTTGGTCCGAAAACGTAAACAAGGTGGCCTTGACTTCCAGCATTCCATGGTTCTTAAAATCAGTCCTAAGTTGTAAGCGCACGACTTACGGAATGTGCAGAAAACACAACTGGTTTAATTTTGAGGGATCTTTGATAGGTATTTACAATCTGATGTAATAATTGTGGTAGGTATTCAAAAAAAAAGTATTATCAATCTCTAAAATATAACATTAAATCAGTAACATTTATTTGTACATCGTACTATGGGCTATGCCCATGATATTTAAATTTGATCCTTCATCGTACTACGACCTATGCCTAAGCTATGCCGAAGACCTATCCTATGTTATCAATAAGGCCGATGCCGGTTAAGGAGTTAAATAATAAATGTTTTTCTTTGATTTTGAATAACATCGTGTTAGTGAATGATTAAGAATGCATATTTTTTACTTAAAGTAAGTCGTAACTTTTATGTTATACGTTAAAAAATCTCTGAAAATATGGTTCGTGCAAGTGCCCGCGTTGGTGGAAATGATAAAGAAAACCAATTATTCTAATTAAAGGACAAAATTTGATTCTGAATACAGTTCGAAGATTTCGATGTAAATATCACGCAAACGAAGTGTTATCCATCTAAATCACGATAGTTTTATTTTTCTAGTCCACATATACAAAAGATAACTAAAACAATTACAAAATAATGAATTTTTTATATTTTCCCAGATCCAATGTGACTGAAAACATCGAAATTTATCTTAGTATTAAAACTGATATTTTCAATAAAATAAAAAAACCCATCTTTATAAAAATACTAGCCAGCTGGTACGCCATGAGAAACGCATTCTAAAATTTTCAATTAAGTACTTTGTACTTTGCTGTCTTTAACTTATCAGTTAAATATATTTAACTTCAAACTCCGACAGTCAAGTAATGAAGATTAAATGTTATTTTTTTGTCCGAAATATAGTGTTAAATATGATTAAAATATTTTTTTAAAAAATTCATTAAAAATAGAAGTTTAAGTTATATTTTAAACCAATGATACCATTAGAAAGGTAATTTTTTTTATCTTTAACTTGATGCAAAAATCATGCTTGTGCGACAATACTTTTAAAAAAAGTCGAAATTTCGCCTAGTTTTGAATTCAAATTCTAATTAAAAATTCGAAAAAAGGGCTCCTAGGTGCACATTCCCGACCTCCAAGGTATACAAATTCGGTAGCTGTAAGTTTAATAGTCTGGCCTGTAGAGTGCCAACACACACGCACACATTGAGCTTTAAATATTATTTTGATATTTTTGGGGATATTTGTTCGGGAGAACCCCAATTCTGATTTTAAATTTTTTTTTCACAAACCTTCCTAGGGAGATATCTAATAATTTCCCAAATTTTCACGGTGATATATAATATAGATTAATTAAACCTAAATTTTATTTACTTTTCTTAAGATCCTATTTATTGAAGTTAGTCTTATTTTTGAAGTAAGGTGATGAGAAAAATTCTATTAACAAATTCCTTCGGTACAGGAAAAATCAACGTAATTTCTGCTTTTCGCAAAAATATATCGTCCTTTAGTGACGCAACAATTATACAGGTCATGCTTTTGCTGTGAGATCGTTGAACTCATGGAATCTCATCTGATTTTGTAAGAACAAATAAATGCTGAGTGAAACAGTAAGTATTCGAACACAAAGAGAGGAATCACATTACTTATCAGACATTTCTTCCGCCAGCGAATCGAACATACAGTGACGTTTTTATCTGAAGATAATATTATAATTACTAAAGAGATACCATTGGCGAGATGTATCAACATCACTGGCGATTTATTGGCGACTTTCTCCAATGGCATATGTTAATGCATATAGCACCAGAGCTTTTAACAAATAATTCTAAACGCAATCCTTTCATTCTGTTCCTATTGTGTAGTTGAGTGGTTTTAATTATCTATGATCTAACATCTAAAATCTACTTTCTAACTCCCAAGAATCAAACATATCACTAAACACAGAATAGCACTTATTAATGAACACGAATACAAAAATAAATATCGAATTAAATCTGAACCAGCGGGTGACCGAGCACCGCTTTGAGAAAACAGGTATCGAAGCTAACTCGAAGATTTAAATTTTCAATTGTGATTTATCAAAACAATACATGCCATAAGAAAATTTGTGAAACCATTGGTGAAAAGATAACCGGTTAAAGTGCACCATTGTAAACTATTCTAAACAAAGTTAGAGTTTGGAAAGGGAACTATTCTATACAAAGGTAAAGTAAAGGTAAAGATTGAAGTGTGTTGAAGTTCAATATTTTTGACAAATTTATTTAGAAAAACCAAACATATATACATAGATAAGAAATATATTATAAACCTATAACAGCATAAACATAAAACTTTATTAGTTCGCCATATTGGTTATAGATGGCAGCACGTTACCGCTTGAAAATTTAAGTAGCCATTATGGCGAACTAATAAAGTTTAAAAATATCCTATCTGTAACTCCAAACTGCTCGACCGTAGCGCTTCAAAACTGGCGCCAATCGATTCCTCGTGGCCAAAAACCCCAGACCCCCAAGTTTACCGGAGTTTATTAATTCTGGGGCGATTTTCGACTTGACAACCATTCCTCGTATTATAGTATTAGACAAATAAGAGGGGAAAAAATTCGTATCAAAGTTTTTAAAAAATTGCGCTTGCGTCGGTTTCCTTGGCAACCACAGCTGAAGAGGGAAAATCCGTCTCCAAGAAGAACGATATTCGTTATGTAATATTATGCAGTAAAAGCTCTTTATTCGCGGGATATTTGTTCCTCAATACAGAAACCCGCGAATACAGAAACCGTGAATACGGAATGGTCATTTATATGGGATTATAGGGGATGCGTTCCTAGGTGACATATATATACATATATTAAATATATATATATATATATAAATTGAAATTTTTGAACATTTTGATTAATTATTTTAAAGCTTAGGTAATGGTTTAAAGAATTTTGTAATTTTCTCTTGCTTGGCGGTTTTTAAAAGCTCCTTACATTCAGACTGATACGCAGCAGTCGCAATAGCAATTTGCCTCTTAGAAATAAGACCTCGTTCCATAGACGTTCATAAAGAAATCGCAAAGCTCATTTGCCATTCTTAAACCTTCACTAAGATTTTTCAAATGAAGTGTCACGTTTCCAGTGCTTGTTGAAGCCTCTTCTTCAAATGCTTCCGAATTTAACATTTCCTTTAATTCGGTTTCAGTCAAATCTTCATCTTGCGATTTAAGCAATTCCTAAATGTCACTTGATTCTATCTGTTCGAACTCATCTCGTCCAATTCCATTCGCGATTTCAGCTATGTTTGCAGTCAAAGCTTGAACTTGCACAAATTCTTCGTCATTTTCCGCAGTCAAAGTACGCCACTGTTTTTTCCAGCAGGACTTCAATGTGTGTAGCTTCAGTTCTTCCAATGATTCTTTTATGTTTTGTTAATTCCAATTATTTCTTCCAATTATTCTTTCGATGCATTTTGCTGAGTCAAATTTCTTCCAGCATTCAATAACACTCATATCAAGATTACATTCGATATTATCCAATATGATTTTGAAGGTTCGGCTAATGTAATAGAGCTTATAGGCCTGGATTATTCCTTGTTCTATAGGTTGTGTTGGGAGGTAAAAATGTCACTTTTATATTTGGATACATAGTTTCAAGTTCGCTAGGATGACTTGGTGCATTGTCCAACACTAGAAGTGTTTTAAAGTCTAAATTCTGTTTATATAAATAAGTTTCAACTTTAGAAACAAAACAATTCCGGAACCAGTCACAAAAAATAGCGCTTGTAACCTACACTTTCTTATTAGCGTGCCTAAACACTGGCATGTCGAATAAAGAAACCGCGAATACAGGAATTGGGTCGCCTTTTTTTAATCCGCGAATAGTGAAACCGCGAATGAATGAAGCGCGAATAAGGAGCTTTTACTTATATACTTCATGATTATTTCTGATTGCATATAATAAGTATTGATCACTTGTAATAAGAAATTAGCAGCTGATTGATCGATTTCTTTTCAAGTTTTTGAACAAATTAACTTTTAAACTTAGGCTGTACTGCTATAGCAACCGATGAAAGACCCGCTAATTAAATTACGTAAAAATTTAAACTTTTATCTGAGAGTAAAAAATTTATAAAGACGTCCAATCCAAAAAGTGTGTGTGTGTGTGTGTGTGTGTGTGTGTGTGTGTGTGTGTGTGTG